>CANXYI011470173.1:0-12345 GCA_948208565.1 Hura crepitans | reverse complement strand
CATTTTTATTTTTTAATTCTCTATTTAAGCCACATTTTTTCTATGGCTTTTAGATATAACTAGAATGTTTTTCGGAGAAAATCAAAGGATAATCACTAGAATATGGGTTGGGTGAATAGTGATCATTTTTTTATTGGATAAGAATTTCAAAATATTGATATTTTCCCTTTATTTAGTTGGTGCCTAAGAGTTAAAAAATGTGGTCATTTATAATTTTTTGGATATCATATGATTTTATATGATTTTCTAAAATTGAATCTTTAATAGACAATTATCAAAATGGAGCGAGGTCATGATAAGGGCAAGGCGAAGGTTTAGTCAAGCCTCATAGGATTTTTTGAGAATGCTAGGTATGTGTAATCTACCAAATTATTGTAATTAAGGCATGCTTTAATTTATACATGGTGTATGTAATTATGTAATATTAGTATCCATGTATAAATTATAAGAAATTGGAGAATTTATTGATGTATGGTAATTATAAGATCCGATAATTGGTAAATGAATGAATGATGATGGAAGAAATTATGTATTGGGTGGGAGTCCATATATGGCCAAATGGCTTATTAAGTATGAAAGTGTGAATAGTGTATATTATCATGAATTTGGTGTATATATATTTATAGGTACATGGTTTTTGGTAAAAAGGCCTTCATGTGTAGAATTCTGTATAAGGAGATGAATATGTTAAACTACCTTAATATGTTACCTAATGAATATTATGAATTTATATCTATAAAATGAAAAGGGACTAACATGAGGTCCTACTATGAATAACACTATGTGTGTTTATATGGTCATGTTAAATAGCCTTCTGAATAATGGTAAAGATTTAGGTTATGATATATATAATGGAGTAAGTATTGAAAACCACTTAAAAGTTTATATCTATGAGAAAGATGAAATGATGTGCTAGGTATGACAATTATATGTATAAAGTGATTAAGTGGTAAATGTGTCTTATCTGTATAAAAATACATGTTATATGAGTCACTTGATAAATGTCTAAGTGTTGACATGTATTGTATAAATCAAGTTAAGTAGAATGAAAAAATATGAATTTATGCTTGTTGTTTAATAATTGCCTAAGTATTTTAATGAATACATAGGCGTTGGCATCAGTTGATAAGAGCCTAAAATTTATGGTATGTGCTTTCCAATGGAAAGAAATGAAAATTTTATTATTAATTTGTGAGTGAAAGCATAATATAGAAAATGCAAGGCATATGTAAATAATTAAGGCACATGATTTGGTGCATATATACCAAAGTAATAGAATTAAATAATATTCCCAATTATGTTAAATTGATATGATAATGGTATTAAAATGAATAATTTTAATATTAAACTATTTTGATGAAATAAATGAATTATAAAAATAGCCTATTTCAGTAACAACCTAGAAATAGATAGTTTAACCGATCAACTAAAGATAAATAGTATCTATTAGGCATTACGGTCCTAGATAAGGATTACGAGTCCACTCATACTTTGACCCAAAAACCTATCTTGATGATTTTGGATTTCAATGCAAGTACAATTGCCGTTTAGGTCCCACGAGGCCACTGCACGGGTCTACATTAATGTAGTAGCTCTTCAGGTTTTATGGGGCCACTGCACGGGAAGATCCCATTATCCATAGGTTTGTAGTGATCTCATAAATATAAGCAACGTAAAAATAAATATATTATACGCACTTAATAAGTGTAAAATTAATAAGTTATATACATTGTAAAAGTTTTAAATTATATGAATGAGGAATATTAATGCAATAAAACATTAATATTATTTATGTTTATAAATGGTTATAAATATGCTTATGAAAGATATATATATGATTTGCCTTATTTGTGAATTATAAATGGCATGTATATCGAATGTAAAGTGTTTGAATGTTATGATATTTTTGAGTATGTTAATTTTCTCTTTATAAATTATGTATACATATATGACATGAATAATATATTATATGTTATAATAGTTTTTGGTATTAATATATGTATTCTTAGAATAAACATGCATAGATTAATTCATGTGATAACTATTTCGATTACAGTACTAAGCAATTCGCTTAGCATATCATTTTGTTTGCGCTAAACAAGTAAGAAGGACAATTAAGCCACACCTTGCGATATCTAGACAAGCAAGAGAAGACTTTACTTTTTGGTATATTTTGATAATGTACATAAATTATGTAATGTATAGACTATAGGAAGGTGCACTTTTATGTTGGTTATATAGGCTTAGGCCTAAGCCATAGCATGTAATATTTTGTAATTCTGTGAATGGGTCTGTAACTATAAACCTAAAAATACTTCTAACTTTATCTATGCATGACTGATGTCTCTTCTTGAGGTTGAAATTGTGTTTTGTTAAGATGATGTTAGAGTGATTAGAGGGATCACAAAGTTGTGAAAATGTACGAGAAAGATTATAAAAGTGTTTTTTTGTCACAAGTTATAGTTAAAAAATTTTGGATAGTTCTCGATATAGCCATTATGCTACTGAACTTTCAACATAAGGATTCCTAATTTTGGACATGTAACTTAGCTTTGAAATTATTTTTTTTTTGAAATAGAAAATTTTTAATATATGTTCACATAATTGATGAAATATTTTAAATAATATTTAGTATAAGTTGAGGTTAGATAACATGTTATGTAGCACACCTTTAGTGGATATGGCAACCGATAAATGATCGGATAGGGTAAGGGGTGTCACAAGTAAAAAGATTAAGTAAATGTGTGTTAGTTATGTGAGCTTATTGAATGGCTATTGGCATGGTGCCTTTAAGATACTTTAAGTGTATAACACAAATGAAAAATATGAAATGAGTGACAATACATTCTTTAATATACAAAGCATTCTTTAATATGCATATTATAATGTAAGTATGACATGAAATAAGTTTTATGTGTTTTATTGCTCTCCTAATGTGCTTGTAGCATGTTTATGGCATAAAAGACATAAATGTAGTAAAATTAGCTTAATAACATGATTATGGTATATAAGACATGCATATAATGAGTTAAGAATTTTTAGACATGTTAATGGTGTATCTATGGATATTGAGATGTTAGTGCATGACCATATAAGCCATGTGCTTAGCTCAATGATTATAAAGAGATATTGATGCATAAAGCATTTAATATAGAAAAATTGTGATATGAAGCATGTATGTACATAGGCATGTAATGACCATACAATTGGTATTATAATAAGTTGTTGGATTGCATAACAATTTATTAAGCACAAAATTAATGCTTTCCACAATTTAGACATTTGTTGGCTAAACCAATGTAATTAAAAGCAATATTAATTGATAATAATGAAGTGAACCTAAAAATAATTGGTTAGTAGCCTATGCAAGTAACAGCCTAGTTGGATAGGTTGACCAGTCAGCTAGGAGTCATAGCAAATGCTAGGGTACTTTAGTGACTCTATAACCTTCGGGTTATGATGCAAAAACCTTTAAGTTGATTTGATTGTTCTAACTTATGGGTCTGATGTGTTGATCTTCAAATCATATTTTCTGACCTCTGGGTTTGATGCATAAATTATGATTTGATTTTATGCCTTGACCTATGGGTCTATGATTTTTTTGACCTTTAGATCTTATGCATATGGGGCTTACATGGTTTTGAGGGCTTAGGTGGCCTATTGATGCTTTATTATACATAACATCATTATTTTTTGAGTATGGGTTTAATAATTAACTTAATTAAATAATAAATCAGTCTGCATGAGTTGTGATAAGATTTAAAAGGTATAGTTGTTATTATATTAAAGGCACAACTTATTTGTCAGGTTAATACACGTATGCCAGTTATGCAATTTGTTGTATATTTTATGATGTAATTCATATTTATTAACTATATGTTAATGCATGAAAAGTTATGGCATATTTACTCAAATTATTTTGATTATAGCACTAAGTTATTACTTAGTGCATCATTTATTTTGTGATGTGTAGTTAAGGTGACAATTTGAAAGAAAGCCTCAGATCATCAAGTTTTTAAGAGAGGAAGAATTTTTTTGGTATATTTTATACTTGTAATTATGGATTTTATGATCTATAATATAGGAAATGCTCATATGATGTATTTTTGTTAGAATAGGCCTAAAGTATAATATATTTTTTTTTTATTTTTAATTTCTGAGACTATTTTAAAATTTATATAAAACTAAAGTGTTGTATAATATCTCTTCTTGAGGTTAAGATACAGTGATTGTGATGTTTTGTGATTTTGAGTGATAAGAAAGATCATGGTTCAGAAGAAAATGTTGAGAAATGTTTTAGAAGTGTATTTTGATTTGTAGGTTACTATCCAAAATTTTGGGATAGTGTTTAGTATAGTCATCATGCTGCTGAAAATTTGGCACGAGGATTCTTAAATTGCATTAGTAACTGAATTTTTGAAAATTTTTTGAAAACTCTTATTTTTATGTTTTAAGCACGATTGATAAGATTATTTTTAATGAAGTTGTATATGTTGATATTGGATAACATGCTATGTGCACACTCCTTAGTAGTGTACGATGACTGGACTGGGTAAAAGGTGTCACATTTTATGGTATCAAAGCTCTAATTTAATATTTCCTAGGTGATATATGAGCACCATAGGATAATTATGCTTCATAAAATTCATGATATAGAGGATTACAAATTATTTTCATTACCTACAAATAAGATGAGTGATAACACACCATTTGAAGATGTTGAAGTTGAGAGTCAAGCTTTCATGTCTATGAGACAAGATTCTAATCTAGTTATGTCCATATTTTGTAGTGTAGCAAGGCAAGTATCATCCACAGCACTGGTGCTGCTTGTGTTTCTACATAAGATGCAATAGCTCTTAAGATACGCTATAGCTACTGCTCCACCACTTGCACAGTAGCCAAAAGTCCTCTTAGGTCTTAGAAGACCTATCTAAAGACTATTAAGAAAATAGAAGCTAATGATTTGAAAGGAAAAGTACTATGGAGCCTAAAAATATAAAGTACTAGTTGGATCATACTGAGAAGAAAATGAAAACAGATGCGATGCACACTAGTAGAGAAAGTGATTTGTGCCATATCTTTGTTGTAGGAAGAAGCTTTGAAATGGTAAGAGGATTTAAGTAAGTACAAGATTGAGGATGAGCTGACTTAGGACTTTTTCTTTGCAAAGTTCCATAAGAAATACATTCCTAAATATTATTTAAATGATAGGAGGCAATAATTTATGGATCTCAAGCATGAGTAGAAGTCTATAGGGGAATGTGAGAAGGAATTTTCTATGCTTAGCTATTATGCCAAGGATACCAATTCCCCAAAAGTTGACAAATGTAAGTGGTTTGAGAAGGGATTACTTATGGACATTAAGTCACAGGTGGTCCTGTGAAGATTAAAGATATCTCTAAGCTTATTGTAGTGCACCATTCAATAGAGGGGGTACAAAAGGAAGAAAAAGGAGTTCTAGTAGAAGAGGTCATTTGGTTAGGAAGCTTCTAATGCACCTAAGAGAGTTGATAGGAAGTTCAAGGGAAGTTAGATAGGGGCATCACAAAATACACAAAAGCAAGGCCAGTCTCAAAGAACTATGCAGGGCAATAAAGGGGAATACTAGACAATAATCTCAGGCTACTAGTCCACCAATTTAGACAAGTAAGAGTGGCCTAATACCTCAATGTCAGACTTGCCACAAGAGACATAAAGGAGAATGCTGGAAGTTGAATCTAAAAGTATGCTTTTCTTATGAGTCGCTAAATCATTTCTGCATAGATTATCCAAAGAAAGTTGATACTGGATAAGGATTTGCTTATGTTTCCATTTGAGGTTAAAGAAGGGATCGAAGAGAGAGAATAAAAGGAGATCAAAGGGATAGAATAGAGTCTAAAGTTGAGTATCATGCTCCAACCCAACAATATGCCATTAGAGCACAAGAGGAAATAGATGAGCTAGATGTTAATGTAGGTACCTTTCTTCTCTTTGACTCTCTTAATTTGGCTTTGCTATATCTTAGGTCCACACATTCTTATGTTTGCATATTATAGGCATAAGATCGGGGGTTAGTTTTAGAACACATTGACCTAGAGATTTTAGTCAGTAATCTTATAAGTCAACATGTGATAGTTAATGAGGTTTATAAAGGATGTCCTTTGATGATTCAAGATTATCAGTTCTTAGCTGACTTGATAAAGTTGCCTTTTAAAGAGTTTAACATGATACTAGGTATAGACTAGTTGTCCAAGTATCGAGCAATAGTTGATTATAAGCAAAAGAGGTTAACTCTCAAGGTTGATGATGGGGTTGAGATCATAGTTATAGGTGAGAGGATAGACTTTTTGTCCAATGTTATCTTAATAGTCATAATGAGACAAATGATGAGGAAGAGCTGTCAAGCTTATTTGGCACACGTGTTTGACATAAGGAAGGAAAGTCCAAATACAAGTAGTATACTAGTAGCATCCGACTAAATAGATGTTTTTCTTAAAGAGTTGCTCGATTTTCCACTAGAATAGGAACTTGAGTCTAGTATTGAGGATTTACCTAAAACTACACCAGTATTGATAACTTCATATCAGATGGCTCTAGTGGAGTTGAAAGAACTAAAGATACAACTACAAGAGCTATTAGACAAGGGCTTTATAAGGCCTATTATTTCACCTTGGGGAGCACTAGTGTTGTTTGTTAAAAAGAAAGATGGATCACTACGATTATGTGTGGATTACAGACAATTGAACAAAGTGAGAGTTAATAATAAGTATCCCTTGCTAAAGATAGATGACCTATTTGATCAACTTAGAAGAGTTGGAGCATTTTCCAAGATTGATATAAGGTTAGGTTATTATTAGTTGAGGATAAAAGAGTTTGATGTGGTGAAGATAACCTTTAGAATGAGAGATGCCATTATCAATTTTTGGTAATCCAATTTAGGCTTACGAGTGCTCCTATGGCTTTTAGAGATCTTATGAGCAGAGTTTTCAAACACCATCTGGCTCAATTTGTAGTTGTCTTCATTGATGACAACTTGGTATTTTCTAAGAGCAGAGAAGAACATGAACAACATTTGAGGATAGTTTTATAGATTTTGAGAGAAGAGAAGCTCTATGCAAAACTCAAAAAGTGTGAGTTTTGGCTTAGTGAGTTGTCTTTCCTTGGGTACATAGCTTTTGCAGAAGGGATTTGGGTCGATCCTAGTAAGATTTAGGCTGTTATGAAGTGGAAGCCACCTAAGAACACCACAAAGATAAAAAGTTTCCTTAGGTTGGTCGATTACTATAGATGGTTTGGGAAGGGGTGTTGATTGTAGCACCAATGACTCATTTGTTAAAGAAAGATGTGAAGTTTGTCTATGATGATAGATGCTAGGAGAGTTTTGATAAGCATAAGGTGATGGTGATAAAAGCACCCATTCTTGTTTAGCTGGTTTCTAGGAAGGACTTCACCAACTGTAGTGATGCTTCACATAATAAGTTAGGTTGTGTTTAGATGCATGAAGGAAAGTTATTTGCTTATGCTTCTAGATAGTTGAAGCCATATGAGAAAAACTACCCCACTCATGATACGGAGCTTGTAGCGATAGTATTTGCATTAAAGATCTAGAGACACTATCTCTATAAAGAGAAGTGTTACATGTACACTGAACACAAGAGTTTGTAGTACCTTTTGAAATAAAAAGAGTTAAACTTAAGGTAGAGATGATGGATTGAGTTGATTACAGTCTATGACTATCATATCAAATTTCATCTTAGCAAGGCTAACGTAGTGGCTGATGCTCTTAGCAGAAAGTTCATGGCAACCATGAGAGTCATGAATGTCATGGTTCAATTTGTGCCTAATGATACTTTATTAGTAGAGATGCAAGTAAAAACTAGTTTGCTTTATCAAGTTAAATGTAGTCAAAAGAATGACCACATATTAATGAGCATGATAAATGCTATCTAAGAGAGGAAGCCCATTGAGTATGAAATGAGGAGTTATTAGTTATACATACATATATATATATATATGTGTGTGTGTGTGTGTGTGTGTATTATCATGATAGGATATGTGTTCCAAATGTTGAAGAGTTAAAGAAGCATATTTTGGATGAGGCACACAATGCTCCTTATGATATACATCCCAATAGCATAAAGATGTATCAGGATTTGAAGTTATTTTATTAATGGCCTAGCATGAAGAGAGATGAATCTGAATATGGGACAAAGTGCCTTACTTATCAGTAGGTTAAGGTAGAACATCAGGTTCCATCTAGGTTGCTACATCCTATAGCAATTTTAGAATAGAAATGGAACATAATTACTATGGACTTCATGGTTGGGTAACCTATGACAAGGAGCAAGTGTGATTTAGTATGGGTTATGGTAGATCACTTTACCAAGACAACACGTTTCATATCAGTGAGAATGGATTATTCTTTAGAGAAGTTTGCTGAGTTGTACATTGATGAGATCGTTAGGTTACATGGAGTGCCGTTTTCAATTATGTTAGATCGAGAACCACAATTTACATTAAGGTTTTGGAAAAACCTTTATAAAGCTTTGGGTAGTTAATTGAGTTTTAGTATGGCATTTCATCTAATGACTGACCAGTAATTAGAAAAAGTCATTTAGATAATCCTTTGATACTTGAGTGATTTGACATAAGTAGTATATGATATTATGCTTATGACAAAGCATGGTTAACAGGTGTTGTAAGATATGCTAAGAAGTTCTGCCATTGAGTTTAAGGGTAGCTAGGATTGCTATCTATCGTTAGAGGAGTTTGCATAAAATAATAGCCATCAAACAAGTTTGGATATCGCTCTTTATGAGGCCATGTATGGAAGGAAGTGCAAAACCCCTTTATACTAGAGTGAACTCAGAGAAACCAAGCTTATAGGGCAAAATTTAATCAAGGATGCTGAAGAGAAGGTTAAGATCATCAAGGATAGGTTAAAGGCAACTTCTATCTAATAAAACTTATATGCAGATCTCAAGACAAAAAATATTTAGTTTGATGTGGGAGATAAGGTAATTTTGAAGATTTCACCTTAGAAGGAAGTTTTATATTTTTGTAAGAAAGTAAAATTGAGTTTGAGTTTAATTAGACCATATGAAGTGACAAAACGTGTAGAGCTAGTAGCCTATAGACTAGTATTGCTACTAGAACTTCAACAAATTCATGATGTCTTTTATGTATCTATACTTCAAAGATATAGATCAGATCAAATGCATATTCTATCTATTAGAGAGATTAAAGTTAAACCAAAGCTATCTTATGAAGAAGTACCTGTCAAAATCTTAGCCAAAGAGGTTAAAGATTTACGAAATAAGACAATTCCACTAGTAAAAGTTGCTTTGAAGTACCATGGGATAGAAAAGGTGACATAGGAAATAGAAGCCTAGATGTGAGAGTAGTATCCTTATCTATTTGAACTAGGTAATGTTGAGGGCAACATTTCTTTTAAAGGGTGAAGTAATGTAACAACCTGAAAATATCGACTTTTGGGAATAGTACTTTCTTAGGATGAATAGGGTTCCTAAGACTCGAGATGCACTAAAGCTACTAAAAGAAAGTATTAGTCATAAAATAATTTTAGGTAAAGTTTAAAATCAATCGAAAGTTGTTAGGTTAGTTAAAAAAGCTAAGAAAGTTTTTATAGCATTGTCATATGAATAGTAACCAAGGCAATGCTGAATTGTAAAATATTTTAAAAGTTGCTCAAAAAATTATAAGATTTATATAACCTGATACTCAAAAATTCTAACGAGCACATTGGCATTAGCATTGGAATTTTTAGAGGTTAAGAGGTATTTTTACTAAATTTGGTTAAGCTTAAAAACTACATTTTAATTGATTTTTTTACATTTTTCGAGCATAAATTTTTAGAGGGTTATGATGTAATGTCCATAAATCGGTGCTTTATGAATAGTACCTCCAGGGCTCTAACAATGCCTCTCAGGAGCTAGGACACCTAAGTAAGTTTAAAACCGGTGTGTACTAGTCATGAAACATTAAAGGGCCATAAAATGGGTAAAACAATTGAATTGAAAAATTTAGCAGAACCAATCTTTCATTTTAGGTCATCAGCTAGTGAATCGTAGCCCTAGATGTATCTGTGTCGAGAATGATCCAAGATGCTCTTGGATGGACCAAAAAATATCATACCCTGAAGGTTAAAAATTCCAATCTATATGTTGGTGAAGGGGTTTTAATTTCCTGATGTCATTCGATATTTTTTTTGAAATTTCTTGATTTTACGTAAGATTAGTTAACCTACTTGCCGATGGAATTTGGACCTAAAATTTTATGCGGCTCTAAATGGGCATAATTGAGATTTTGTTAGAATAAACATATTGATTTTTAGAGGTTCAAATGAATTTTTAAAATTTCTCAAAGTTATAGCTAAAAATGAATTTTTAAAGGTTACTCGATCGCTATGTGTCACAACCCGAGCAACCTACCATCACTATAAATACCCCCTCCACATGTGTACCACCCACATGTGCCCAAGGATCACCCTCCACTATCTCTTTCAAGGAAACCCGACGCCATTCTCCTCTCTTTACCCACCATTTTTCCTCCATTGCCACCATAACTCACCATTAATTCTCAACCATTTCTTATAGATTTTACATGGAAAATTATCTCAATAATTCCTATAATCCATTTTTAGCCTTGGAGTTGCAAGAAAATGGCTTAAATAGAAGTTTTGGCTATGGTGGGCATAAAGGTCAATTTAGGTGTAAGTGGCGATTTCTTGGTTTTTATTTTAGTTTTAGGTATTCCTAATAATTCTAAGAATTTTCATGTTTTTGGTTTTTAATTTTGAGCTTGGTAAGATTTTTGGTGAATTTTCTAAGCTTAAGTTACATTATGTAGGTGTAAGGCAAATTGATGAACAACAAAGGGAATTAAGGCCATAAAGTGTGGAAAAGGATACAATCTTACTCTAGATATGTGAATTTGATAGAATGAATGCATGCCATGATGTGTATGTATGTGTATGTATGTGTAAAGGCATGATCATGGGTATGGAATTGTGAGTTTGAACATATGTGTCCATATATTATTGAAATAAGCATGGCATGATGTCGTTTGTATGTGAAAATGATGGTGTGTATGTGAATTAAGTGAGAAAAACATGTGTATATGCATGATGTTACTATGGTTGAATGGTATGTTATAGATGCCATAGATGTATGGCATGGGTACATGATGTAAAATGATGAATAATGTCATGTGTGATATGTATACGGCATGGAACGTGGTTGAATAATTGCATGAGTATGAATAATGTATGGTTAAAACATGTTGTGTAAATATGGGACCAATTTGGTGTAAGAAATGTGTGAAGTGCTATGTAAGAAAAGTTGCCTAATTTAGAATAAAAAATGGTATGTAATGTGAGGAATGACAATGGTTAATTTAAGGAATTATATAATATGAGGAAATGGTACTAAAATTGCAATGAGGTTTGGTGATTGAGATGAAATATCATATGATATGGAATGGCACTAGGTATGATGATTATGTGTCTTGTATGGCATGGAAAAGGTGGCCGAAGGATAACAAAATAGACCTATAACTATGTCCTTAATTGAAAGGGACCTATAACTATGTCATGAAAATTGGACATGTAAAAATGGCTTATAACTCTACCATAAAATGAACACATAAAATGACATATAATAGTTGCATGAAATGAATGTTTAAAAGGGCCTAGAATAGCTTGTTAAAAAGTGACCTATAATTGTCCTATAAAAAAATGAACATGTGATGACGACCAAATACAATTTATTAATAACATGGAAACAAATAAAATAAATGACCTTTAACTAAATAAAATAATACCTAGATAGTTAGCCCATTAGTTAGACACTTACTAGATGGGTTGACTAGTTAACTAAGGATTAGCAGTTGCTAAAGGTATTAGTCCTCCGAGGCCTTATCAGTGTGATTATGCAAGCGAGTGTAGTTGCTGACATCTGATATTTAGTGAGAACTGACCTCAGTAGTGTGTTTTGACTCTTTTGGTATGTGTAACTGAAAAAATTTGCATGATTTGATTATGTTTTGAATTTTTCAGCATTATGCCCTAAAATGCAATAAATGCCATTAAAGTTTAACACTGCTTAATAAATGCATATGGTGAGTACTAAATGATATTGGTGAAGTGAATGTACATATATAATTAATGAGAATGAGATTGTGGTGACAAAAATGATATAGGCTGAATTATGAATTTAAGTTATTATGTATATAAGTATGTAATTGTCTTGTTAATTTGATATGTAAAAGCATAAGATGCTAACTGGACATGTAAATGTATTCTAATGTTGATTTACATGTGTGTTACATGCCTTGGATGACCACATG
>CANXYI011470134.1:0-12191 GCA_948208565.1 Hura crepitans | reverse complement strand
CACATTTCTTCTTCCTTTTTCCTTCTCCTACTGATGCCATCTCTTCCTTTTTTTCTTTCATTTCCACAGCCATTCAAGCCTTAATCTTCCCTAAATTGTCACAAAAAATTACCTTAATTAGTAAAGAATTGGTCTTTAAAGGTTTCTGAGATTATAAGAAAGCATATATCTTAAGAAAAAAATAAGAAAGCTCTGTGTACTTAAATGGTGCTTGAGAAATCAAGTTTGTGTATAATTGTTCTTTTCCATTTTTCATTTTTTCCAAAGGGATTTCATCATTCTAAAGGCGTATATGATCTTAGATTTTTATTAGATGTCTATAGAAATTTCTATGATTTTTTTAAGCCATAAAGGTGTGCATGTAGGCCAAGGTGGAGCTGATGTTCAACAAGGGAAATAAAGGTGGAAAAGTGTAAGCAAGACTCTATTTCAAGTGTAGGTATGTGAATTTAATTCATTTGAGGCATGCCATGTTTATTTCAAGTACAATTTGCATGGAAATGGTGTATGGAATTAATGGTTATGATGGGTAATGTATGTGTAATAATGAATTAAGCTTACTTTAAGGTTATTTCCATGTATAGTAAGTGATTTATGGGATGATTTGGTGGAAGGAATGGGTGAAAGGTGGCCTCAATTTGGCTAAGAGGTTGTCTGTGTGCATGTGGGGTATGTTATAGCATGTGTACATAGGGATTATGATGGTTAATAATGTGTATACTGGAGGTTTCAATGGTTTATCTATGTGTATGGTGAGAAAAGGCATGGTTAGGGGTTGTACCATGAATGGTCGAGAGGTATGTTAGTGTACCTTAGATTGCAAGTTATGTGTATGGCATGATGGCATGGTGTATGTAGTAGGAAAAATGTGTGTTAGGCATGGTATTAGATGTATATATGGTGAATTTGATGAAAATGTGCATATATATATGGAATCATAGCATGGCTGAGGCATGTATGGTGTATGTTATAGCATGATGTGTATGGTATGTCATGTGTATAGGCATGTATATATTAGAACTTTGATATATGACATGTGTCTATTGAATTATGGAATTGTACAAATGTGTGACCTTAATGTAGTGGTAGCCGAGAGGTATGTTATGGTTGGCATGTATGTGTGTGTGTGGGACATAGTGTATGACATGTAGAAATAGCATGACATGATGGACATAAATTGTGTAACATGAGGTTGGCATGAAATAAGCGTAAATAGGTGAATAAGCGTGGTAAAATAATTGGTTAGTATAGGTGAAGAAATGGTGTTCATAGTTAAGCTAACAAATGGTTTGAAATTGGCTTAAAATAGGGATGGTAAAAATGACCTATAATGGATCTTATAATGGCATGAAATTAGACATGAATTTGGACACTTTGTGTACTTGGTTTTAAATGAAATTTAGGGCCACTTTTGAGGCCATTTAGAATGTATGGAATGACATGATTTTTGAGGCCAAAATGGCATGTGGTAATGGATTACAATGGCATGAAAGAATGTTTAGAATGGTGACCATAGACCTATAATTGTGTGTGAAAAAAATTAAAAGTGACCTATAACTATCCTAAGAAAATAGTTAATTAGGACTTGAACTAGAAATGGCCCATAACTTAATGTAATTGGACTTGGAATAATGGTATGAATTGAACTTAAATTAGACTTGGAACTACCTTAGAAATTAACCTAGAATTGGCTTATAAAATAGGCCTATAACTGTTCGGTAGGACCAAAATAGACTTGTAACTATCTTAATTAAAGTTTGACTATTGAAATAAATTTATAACTGTCTATTGTTCAATCCCAAGTATTATTAAATGATGATCAGTAAATAAATGGACATAAAATAAAGATAGATTACCTATTAGTTAGGCACCCACTAGATGGGTTGACTAATCAACTAGGGATTAGCAGCTGCTATATGTTTGATGATGATTTACTGGATATTGGGAGGTTTATAGACTGATCCCTACTATCCATTAGAGACATTTGATAATGATATATTAGGATACTAGGAGGATTATAGACTGATCCTTGTTATCCACTGGAAATACTTGATGATGATTGCCAAATATTAGGAGGTCTACGGAATAATCCTTACAATCCATAGAGTGACTTGCTATTGATTATTAGGATATTAGGAGGTCTCTAGACTAATCCCTTTTATCCCCTATTTGTTATTGGGGGGTTTATATAAATTGATCCTTACTATTAGATTGGGGCGGTGCAGTGGTCGGGATCTAAAATGTGGCTGTATAATTTTTAGTTCCCCATTGGTCTAGTATTTTCAAGTGTAGTCTTTCTAGACGGGCTTATTAAATTAAATTAAAGTAAATTAACATACATACTAAATTTGATGTCAATCATAGAATGAATCAATTAACTTGAAGTACCACAATGGCAAAATTGAAATTATTTGAACTAAGAGACTGAGTATTGGAATTAATGATACTTGCAAGTATTGATTGCCCTGCATTGCATTTATACATTTATAGCCTGATGGTATATATAAGTGCCTACATGCGACATGTTTTTAATACATTAAATTCACCACTAAATTTTATACTCAGCATACCAGTATTTTAGTTCACAAGTTATAGAGGCATGCAATCTAACCTCGAAGATCTTACAGTGTAGTAGCATAGACAATGAAGGGTATATAGATGTGTTTTTGATGTTTAGTAGGCACTCATGTAAATATTGCAGGTTATAGGTTCAGTAAGCTTAAAAGGTGCTAGTATCTATATATATAAGTGTATATGGGATATATATCAACTAGCCATTTATCAAAATGTTTAATTTCTATGGCCAGAAGGGTTCAAAAGGAGACAATGTGATAGTAATGTTTTTAAAAGTGTTTTCACAATCGAAAAATTTTCAGAATGTCACCTAAGTAGCCATAGTGCTGCCTAACTTTTTGTAAACATGTTGAAGGTCTATTAAATGGTTTCTTACGTCTATTATACCTTATATAAGAATAGTTAAAGGATAGAATGAGGAGTTAATCAATATCAGATCAAATAATAAATAAATTATAAGTGTTAAAGAGTGCAAACCTAAATCAATTTTAGTATGGGTGACCTAATGGGAAGTGCATCACCTATTGGGTTTGTTCGGTAATCTAGTAAGGGGTGTCACATAATTAATTTGCATGACTAATGTACTTTTATCATCTATACATACATATGACTAGACTGGATCCTTACCTTTTTTATGTATATATGAGTACCAACTACCTTTATGTACATTACACTATAAGGTAGAAAAAGCTATACCTAGAGCTTAAAGCTATCTACATTGCATCCCTTCTCTGAGGCTGAACTAGAGTTATGTCTATGTACTACCTTTGCATCAAAAATACAATGCACTAAGAATAAAACTTAGTGGTGCATTCGATAAAATATGCTTAAACACATATTTATTCATGCCAAGCATACATTTCAAATAATCACTTATGCCTCCTACCATTTTCACCTCTTACCTTACCTATTATATTACCCATTTAGTCATTTTAGGTGATTATGTTACCAAAGTTCATTTGTGCTCATTTTTGGTCACTTATGTCTCTTAGTTCACCATTTATGTTTGCTTCCATTTTTACTTGTGATTCTTAAGTCTCATTTCCATTAACCAATTTACTTATCATGTTAATACCGAGGTCATTTTTCAATTTATTTAGCTCATTTAAACTATAATTATTAATCTATTCATTTCATATTCATATATCACACTTTCAATTTCCATTTACTAGCCCATATCTAAGAGACACCAATCCCAACACTAGATATTGGGATCATGATGTGCAATAGCCTATATTTTAGACCTCTAAAAATACTTTTTAATATTTGAAATGGTTAATTTAATGATCTATATTAATTTTATTTATGTTTTAAGCTGTAAAAATATGATTTTCATGTTTGAGACCTTTAAAAGTACTTTTTTTAGTGCCAAGAATTATAGAAATTCTCAACTTAAGGACCTTAAAATCTTGAGTGCAAAATCCAATGGGAACTTGGCTAATTAGTTAATAACATTTCTAAGAAAATCAAATAAAATATCGATTGATGTTAGAAAATTCTGACTTCAACACCATTGAATTATTTGGAATTTTTTACCTCTAGTTCATGCTATTCTTAAGTTAGTCAGAGCACATTCTGACCATTTTACAACTTGATGTAAACTAAGGTCACTATTCACTAAATATCGACATGAAACATTTTGTTGGTTCAATGGTTAATGCAAATTACTTTGTTTTCATCATTATTTCACCCATCTCAGTCTTATCCCTAATAATCCCTCTAGGTGACCTCAATATGACCCGGTTACTCCAAAAATGCTATTCATGCCTTAAGAATTACTATCCAAGAAATTAGGGTTTTTGGGCATTACATTTCTTTCTCCTTTTATGAAATTTTGTCCTTAAAATTTACTTGGTTCAAATAGGTGTGGGTGCTACTCCATTATCTATTGTTCACTTTCCTAGGTTGCTTCTTATGAGCTATTTTGTTTTCACAGTACTTTTACTAGTGGCACCTTTTTCCTACGTAACTCTTTCACTTCACGTGCTAGGATCTAGAATAGTTCTTCTTCGTAGCACAAATTTGGCTGTACTACTATTTCTTTAGTTGTCAGCACATATAAAGGATTAGATCTGTATTTCCTTAGCATTGAAAGATGAAACACATTATAAATCTATTGTAATTTTAGTGGTAATGCCAATATATAGGCCACTGGCCCCACACCTTCAATGACTTCCTATAGGTCGATAAATCTCAGGCTTAACTTGACTTTTTCGCCAAATCAAAGTATTTTCTTCTAAGGTGATACCTTTAAGAAGATTTTATCTCACAATTGATACTTAATCAGCTTCTTTTTTAAGCATGCTTATGATTTATGTCTATCTATCACTGCTTTTAATCGATCTTTGATGATTTTGATCTTCTCTTCTGTGTCTTTAATCAAGTTTGCTCCTATCAACTTGTTTTCACACAATTTAGTCTAGTATAATGGGGTTCTACATTTTTCCCATATAGAGTTTTAAATGGTGCTATGCCTAGACTTGCTTAATGGCTATTGTTGTATGCAAATTTTGCTAAGGATAAGTATCAATCCTAATTGCCTTAAATTCAATTGCACAACTTTTTAACATGTTTTCCAGCACCTGAATCACTCGTTTTAGTTGTATATTTGTCTATGGATGGAATGTCATGGTGAAGGTGAGTTGACTGCCTAAGGTATCATGTAACTTCTTTTCAAATCTAAATGTGAACCTTGGGTCCCAAGCTAAAATGATGGGTAAAAGCACTCTACATAGTCTAACAATTTCACCAATGTATAGTTGTGCTAGTTTTTCTAGAGAATAATCCATCTTTACTCAAATGAAATATGCCATCTTGGTTAATTTGTCAATAATCACCTATATTGCATCACATTTATTCCTAGTTGTAGGTAACCTAACTATAAAGTCGATGGTGATATTTCGCACTTCTATTTTGGTATTGCTATAAGATGAAGCAATCTATAAGTAACTTGATAATATGACTTCAAGTCATGATACATCTTTATGCTCTCGAGATACATGGCATAAAGGGATTGTGAGCTACTTATGGGATCTATCTCTTAATGTCTTTTCTATTAAGTACACACATTTGATAATAATAACATAAGCACCCATCTACTTTAATCTCATACTTAGCAGGCTTCCTTTCTTTGATCAAACTTATAATATGCTTTAGTTTACTATCATCTTGCTGGGCTTTTTTCACTTGTTGAATTAGGTTAGGTTTCACTTATAATTCAACTAGCAAGGTCTCATTTTCCTAGTAGTGCAACTATGTATTCATTACTCTCATGGTACATAAGAGTTTTCGGCTTAATGCATCAACTACCATATTCACCTTATCGATATGGTAATCAATTAAGCAATTTTAGTCTTTAATTGACTCGATCCATCTTTATTGTCTTAGTTTTAATTTTTTTCTAGGTAGTTAAATATTTTAGGTTCTTATGATTTGTATACACATAACATCTTTGACCATATAGATAATGCCTCCATATTTTAAGGAAAAAAATGATATTTGCTAACTCCAGATCATGAGTTAGGTAGTTCCTCTCATGTGGTTTCAGTTGCCTAGATGCATAATCTACCACTTTACTATCTTACATCAACATGCACCCAAGCCCATTATGAGAGGCATTATTATAAACAACAATCTTTCCCAAGTTTTGGTTGTGTAAGGATAAGGGCTTCTATCAATATCGCTTTCAATCTGTCAAAGTTTTCTTAACACTTATAATCCCACACAAAATTCATGTCTTTCCTCAATAGGCATGTTGCAATGCCCGAAAAAAATCTTGATGTTATGAATATTACTTTTTTGAGGACATGAATAGTATTTCTCGAGGTCAAGTCACACTAATCTTACAGAATGGAAGTATTAATTATAACATAATTTTGGGTGAAATTTAAAGTGAAAATGAAGTTGTTTAGATGGTTAAAAATGATAGGTAAGTTTTATGGCAATGTCTCATTAATAGTGACCTAGTTTTACCTAAACCGTAAAATATTCAAATTTTGTTTAAAAAATTATAGGAATAATACAACTTGATACTCAAATATTCTAAAAAGTTTATTGGCATTGTAATTAGAAATTTTTTATTTCGAAAAGTATTTTTAGTAAATTAGGTAATGTTAAAAAGTTACATTTTAATCTATTTTCTGTAGTTTTCAAGCTCAAGTTTTTAGAGGCTTATAGGGTATAGTTTAAATACATTTTTAGGAGTTATTCGAAAGAAAGAAAATTAGTCTCAATTTTTAAGAAAAAGAAGGAAGAAGAGAAAAATGGGATTTTCTTAAAAAGCCACATAATAATATATATGGTTAAATGTTTTAAAAAATGGTCAACAAAGGAATAATTGCCATCTTCACCTTTTTCCTTTCCCTTTTCCAACTGATGGCAACAATAGAGAAAACCTTTATTTGTTGATTCTTAATTCCTTTAAATGAGACCCATTTATTCTATCTAAACATAAGATTTGCCTCCTCCATCACCTCTAAACACCATTTCTAGTAAGAGATCATGGAAAAAATGGAGGATTTTGATAATTTTATACCTTAGTGAATAGTAACTCCATTTTGATTAGGTATGTTTTTTTGAGTTTTTATATTTTTCCATATTCCTTAGGTGTCCAAAACCATAGTTATGTTGTCAATTTTAATATTTAAAGGCCATTTGATTTTATACGAATTTTTACAAAATGAATCTATATTTGATAATTATGCCGGGCAGTAATCAAAAGGACGAGGGGAAAAAGAAGGCCTGAATAAGCTTAGTGCCATCATTTGAATTCATTATAAGTGTAATTATGTAAATTTAATGTCTTTGTGTGTAATTATGTATAAACATGTGTGTGTGTGTGTTATGAGTATAGAAGTGTGACATATGGACATAAATAAGCATTTATACATTTTAGTGTTGTTAGATGAGTTAATTATTATTAAAACTATGCTTGAATGGTGTTGAAATGGATGGTGAATATGGAATTGATGTATGGCTATATAGCCTAAATAAGCATGTGTGTGTGTGAATTAGATAATGTGCATGTATGACAGATTAATAACGTGAGGGATGATAAAATATGTCTAAATGCATATGTTTTATGATGATGGATATGGTAGAAAGAACTTTTAGGTGAGAGCAATCACTATGGATGAATGGCTGCATGGCTAAAAATGCATGTTTTATGATGATTAATGATGTACATTAGAATGTATGTACATGTATCATCATGTTTTACTATGCTATTATGTGTCGGTGCATGGAAATTGTCAAATGAGCATTTGTGTGTTAACATCAAATGTGGCCGAATGGCCTAGTAATTAGGTGTGTATGTATGTTGTATTATGCATGCACAAGAAGAGGAAATTGTTATAAATGTGGTCATATTATTAAGTGTTTGAGGTAATTTTTATAATTATACTTGTATGTAATATGTTAGCTTAGGTTATGTTATGGCCAAATGGGATGCCACATATGATAATGATATTGAGACCACATCATATTTTGTTTATGCATATTGGAATGAGAATGTGGTATGCTTAAGGGGGCTTAGGCTGAAATTTGCATGAATGACATGAATTGAAGATAGTCATAAATTTATCACTAAAGTGAGTAAGTTGATTTTGGAAATGAGTATGGACATAACTCACATTAATGTCTTAAGTGATATATGATCATGTTATGTAACATGTGTATATGAGCTTATGAGAGTATATCGAGATTTGTGTATTTGTGTAATGTAAAATGCATATGTTGGAACATAATGGGAGCATAAAGAATTTTAGTTTCTCAGTTGGTCATTTCTTAACCTAACTATCTTTAAAAGTTATTTTAAGTTACTTAAAATAGTGAAATCAAGAAAAAAAATTTAGTGATTAGCCCATACTTGTTAGTAATGCAGATTGAATAGGTTAATTGGTCAACAAGGGTCTTAGTAGCTGCTAGGGTACTTCAATACCTTATAATGACCTTCAAGACTTAATTATGACCTACAAGTCTAGATTATGACTTCAGGTCTAGATTATGACCTTCAGGTTCGGATTATAGGCCCTGTGTCCCTATTATCTAATATAGTCATGTGTTTGCTTAAGTCTAGGTAGTAAAACATGTTAATTGATGTAATTTATTAAAAATGTTGATGTTGATATTTAATAATGCTAATGGATTTTGTTTATGATGATAAGCATATTTATAAGATTAAGTTAAATGTAAGATTTTTGCTTGATTAAAATTATATTTTGTGTATATATATACATGGATGTATATGATTGAATTGTCATTAAATGCATATGTAAGTGATTGTGTGAGCTCTTAAATTTTTCTTAATTATACCACTAAGCTAGTTTGTTTAGTGCATCATTTTATTTGCAATGCATAGGTTGAAGGACCAGATTTGAGTCCAAGCCTCATAATTGCTATAGATAAGAGCATGACACTTTTTGGTATTTTGCTAGTTTGTACATATTAATTATGTGATGTAAATTGTTTAATGGCACTTAAACGTAACATGATAGGGATTGTATTTGTTTTTGTAACTATCGAAGCAAGTTTAAAACTGTATTTTTATACTTGCAAGAAATATTATCCAATACTATGTTGATTAAACTATTAAGATGTTGTTGGATGCCTAGGTTGACCAAATTGAGTTTGGCATGAGATTGGTGATTATTAAAAGTGTTGTTTTCTTCTACAAGTTGCTATTTATTTTAGGATAGTGTTCTAATAAAGTCATTATGCTATCGGATTTTCGACACCAAAATTGGCAAAATGGTTGTAACATGTTAAACAAATTTTTATTTATCTAAGAACAAAATTTTAGGACTTTAATTTCAAATCAAACATGTATTAAAGAAGGTTTTAATTAATTCAGGTTTTTAAGTAACAAAAAAAATTTTAAGTAAGTTCATATAGCATGTTTATGTGTATGCTCCTTATTTATGTTTAGCGATAAGATCGAGTAAGAGGTGTCACATTTAATGGTATTAAATCTTCGATTTAGGCATTCCTTGGTGTTTAAGAGTTATATATAAGTGCCATAAGTTTAAAAACATGTTTCACATAATAGTATGGTGTTTAGGCTTATAATCTATTCTTTTACCTATAGACTTCGATGAGTTCAAATACACCTCATAGTAAGAAAGAGGGTGAGAGCCATACTTTAACAATGTTTGGTCAAAGACCTACAAAAGCTTCATTTGTTTCCAAAAGTGATGCTAGGCAAGCATCTTCAGCAAGAAAAGTACCATTGGTTTTTCAAGAGAGATGTTGGATTTGCTAAGATAAGCCACATTAGTATCACCTCCACTAACTCCATAAGTTTAGCAACCACTTTTGCTACCTCAAGCTCTTTAAAAGACCTATCTCAAGAGAATAAAAAAGATAGGGGCTATAACACCCCTTATCTGGTCCCGTTGCTAGTCAATAGCTTAACATAAATAAGGTGTGCAACACATAACATGCTATCTAATTTCATAACATATATCTTAATTTAAAAACATTTGACCCTGTACACTTTAATACCAAAAATGTGTAATTGAAAAAAAAAATTGAAAACTAAGTTACATATTCAATTTGAGAATCATTGTGCCAAAATTTTAATAGCATAATGGTAGTACTGGGCACTATCCCAAATTTTTTAATAGTAACTTGCATTAATAAAAGCACTTCCATAATATTTTCTCAATCAACCCTAACTCTGTGATCCATCTGATCACTCTAAATCAACATTTATCAATAACATAGTCTCAACCTTAGGAAGAGATATCAAACATGCATTTAACAATTCAAAACAATTTAAAATAGGATTTACAAACCATACACCAACTTAAATTACAAAACATTACAGTTTAGACCTAAGACTAATTACATCTATACTAATAGTGCCTTACTATGTCTGTACATTCCATAATTTACTTACATACATAAAAAAGATACCAAAATGTTAGCTTTCTCTTCTATGTCTAGATGTCCTAAAGCTTGGGCTCAATCATTCTACTGACCTACACATTGCAAATAAAATGATGCGCTAAGCATTTCACTTAGTGGTGAAATAGAAGTAAGTCATGCATCTTGCCATATTATTAGCAATTCCAATCAATATCCATATTTATTATCACAAATATAGTTCATGGTGTAGAAATGCTTCATAACCATACATGAATTAAGTAATAAAATAAAAATCACATAACTTGCATTTAACCATAATTTGTGCCCTTTACTTAGAAGTGTAGTAATTGTCATTCTTTAAACTGAGTTCATTATGAAACTTTCATAATGTCATTATTAGTTAGTTCATAAAATCATAGTTATTTGCCTATATGATCAAAACACATGTCCTAAGGATAATAAGGGTGGATAGTTAGTGTGAACTCTATAAACCCAAAGGTCCATCTACTAGTGTGGATCCAATGATAAAACATAACATAACATGTTAGCCATTACAACCATTTATGAACCTAAAGTTCATCTACCAATATGGATCCGAAGATCAAACATATTTATGCCTTTGGGTCAAACTAAAAGTGGACCTACAGACTAAAAATAAGAAATAGCATTGTAATGCCCTGGCAGCAATTACCATACCCCTAGTTGACCAGTCAACCTATCCATCTAGGTTGTTTAGCATATGGGCTATAAAACATATCTTTTTTTAGTTACACCAATTTAAATAGATTAAAAATTGTTTTTAATTGTGATAATGATAATAAATAACCATATCAGAAATTTAGCATAATTACCATATAATCATGATTGTAAACATCATATAAAGGCAATACCATACTCAATTTATATATATATATATATATATATATATATATATATATATATATATACATACATACATACATGTGGGCATTTAAGCTTAACATTGACATAACCAACCCAATTCCACGTATTATGATCATTATCAAGGAATTTACCATGATCTACCTTTTATGCTCAACTTAAGCATTTTTACTTTGAGTTTGGTTCATTATGTCCATTTTTGGCCATTAACCAATCTCATGTACAAACGTCATTTCTTCATATTTTATATACCATAAAAGGAAGGCTTATGTAATTCAAGATTCATCTATAGAGGCATATAATCTCATACATACACATTTAGCCACACATAACACTTAGGTAACTAAAATTTTATTTATTTGCATTAGTATGTTCAAAATAACACTAAATTTCTATACATCAATTATAAATCCAATCCCACTATTTTACATCGTCAAAACATAAAAATTATGACCTTCTGTTAACCTATTTCAACCTTTAAATACAAAAAACTACTATGCCTCTAAAAATAAGAACCTTTAAACTAAAAAATTATTAATTGAATGTATTAAACACAACACACACATACACACTTCCTCACATGGCTATTTGTCTACCTAGCTTTCCTAGACCAAACATGCCCAAATTCTTTATTAATATGCACATAAGATCTATTCACATCAAATTAACATTAAACCATGTCATGTGCACTTATAAGCTAACTTATACATGAAAGAAAATAACTCATGGCCATTCGGCTAACATGGCAATGACACTCCCTTCATTCCAATTTCAATAATTCACACACCACACATATCATTTTCACATTATACATGCTAATTAAAAGGTCATTTACATGGTTAACTCATTAA
>CANXYI011470054.1:0-10777 GCA_948208565.1 Hura crepitans | reverse complement strand
ATTTCACTTTGGCTAAAGATTTCCTAAATAACATTATATTAAAACTATGAGATAAACTCCCCATTATAATTAGGTGTGGTGAATCCTCTATTGTTCACTCAAATATCTCAATTATCTCAATCTATACCCATTCTCTTAGCTATGTAGACATTATGGTGCACTAAAAGCACTAAATTCAAAGTATGGTATTTGATATTTAAGATAAACTTGGCGATCCCAAGTCAGATGATGCTTGCATCTATTGATATGATGAGATGGTTTCATTAATGTAGATTATGTATCCATGTTAAGATCTCATGTTAGGTCTTTAATTTACTTGTTTTCAAACAAACATCCAAATGTTAACTCCAAGCATCACTATACTTATAGTTTATGACAACTGCTTGTTGACTAGGTTAAAGAGTATAATATGTGATAGCCTATTCGCACTAACAACATCCTGTCTTGTTAATACTCTAGCTAGTAATAAATTTGGTATTTCACATTTGCATACAATAAGATTCTCACATCATAAATTCTTTATGGTTTCCTTTGCACTGTAAAATGATACCAATATCTTTATTACAGAGTTTAATATTAATATCATGTAAAAAAATCAAATAAAGAATTCCTTTATATGATAAAAGAATGTTTAATGTACATAAAAGATCCCTATTACACATGTGCTCTAGGGCATTCTACTAACAATCTTCAATTTGCACTAGAGCCAATCACTAATGTATCTAATGCCTATATTATTTACGTGGACATTGAAATTATTTTGTGATAGTGCCTTAGTTAGAGGATTGATAATGTTCTGATTGATAAAGACTCTCTCAGTCTTCACATTTTACCTATTGACTATCTCCTAGATAAGATAGTAGTGCCTACGGGTATGCTTAGATGATTGATGAGATCATGGTTCTTTTGCCTATGCAATGGCTCTATTGTTGTCCCAATATTGAGGTATTGGGTCAATAATAGAAGGGACCACTCCTAGTTTAGTAAAGAACTTTTTGATCCACATTGCTTCTTTAGCTTTATTGTAAGCTCTAATGCAATCTACTTTGGTAGTTGAGTTTACATTTGTATCTCATTTTGAAATCTTCCAACTTATTGCAACTCCTACAAATAAGAATGCATACCCTAACTAAGATTTGCTACCATCTTTATTAGACTAAAAGCTAGCATCCGTATACACACTTAATTACAAATTCCCTCTCTATATATAAAGAATATGTCCTTAATCCTTTTCAAGTAATTAAGGATGTTCTTAATATGAAGCCAATGTTCCTTTCCATAATTGAATTGGAATTTATTCGTGACATTTACAACAAATGCTACATTAGGTCATATATGTAACATAACATATATAATAGATCCTATAGTTGACACCTATGTTATCTGAGTCATATGTTCTCTCTTCGCTTATGTCTATGTACATGTGGACTTGGAAATAATCTTCCCATAAACCATAGAAACGAATTCTTTCTTTGGGAGATCATACAAAATCTCTTTAGCATTTTGTCAATACGTATTGACTATGAAAGACTTTTCAACCTCTTAGACCTATCTTTATAGATCCTTTTCCACAGTATATGGTTACTTCACTAAGGTCTTTCATAGAGAATTTCTTTGACCGCCAAATTTTGACTGATTAAAGAGCTGAGACATTATTTCCCATAAGTAATATGTCATCAACATATAGACTAGAAAAATGACTATACTCCTACTAACCTTCTTATCAACAAAACATCTAGATTTTATGAGAAACAAAAGTTTTTGATTGTCTTATCAAATAGAATGTTCTAGCCCTTAGATGCTTACTTTAGTCCATTAGTGGACTTTTGAAGCTTGCATACCTTTCTACTATATGTACATGTGAATCCCTCAGGTTGTGTCATGTAAACCACCAATGATAGATTTCCATTAAGGAAAGTTATCTTCACATTTATTTACAATTTCTCATAGTCATAATAAATGGTAATAAAAAGTGAAATCCTAATGGATTTAAGCATGGCTATCAGTAAAAGAAGTTTTAACAAAGTAAATTCATTACTTTGACAATAACCTTATATAAAGAACCTTAATTTATAGGTAACTATGTTACCTTTCATTTGATTCCTCTTAAAGATCCATTTGCACCTAATGGCTTTATCCTTTCAAGCGCATCAGCCAAAGTCCACACTTGGTTGTCATACATGGATTCCATTTTGGATTACATGGCCTTTAGCTTATAATTCTAATACTAAACTCTTTAAAACCTCTTCATAGCTTGTATGCTCATCCTCTTTTACTATAGTTACATTACTATTCTCATCTATAAGAAATCCATATCTCTTAAAAGCTATACAAACTCTAGTAGAATGTTTAGGAACTTATGTTACAACATATTATGCTAATACATCATTACCCTGTGTAATAAGCTCAAGATTAGTCAATTGGTATGCCTTACTTTATTGACCTCAAACTTCATCAAGTTCAATTCTACTCTTATTGTCTTCCTTTAAGAGAAACTCTTTCTTTAAGAAGATAGCATACTTTAAAATAAATAAGTTTTATTCTAAAGAATTATAGAAATAATATCTAAAAAACTCCTCTAGATATCCCACAAATAAGCCCTTGTCAAATTTAGCATTAAGCTTATTTGGCATAATCCTTTTTACATAAGCAGGATAACCTAATAATTTCAAGTGTGAAAGAATTAGTATATTGTTATACCACATCTCATATTGTGTAACATTAATTGACTTTGATAGATTTTTGTTTATGTTATAAATAGTAATTTCCTTTGCATAACCCCAAAGTGACTTAGCTGGAGTTGTAAAACTTGTCATAGATCTATCTATTGCAATAAGGTTTAATTTCTTTTTTAACATACACTATTTGTTATGGTGTATATAGATGAATCCATTGAGATAATATTCCATTATCTCTTAAACTTTGAAATTCTTATCCTAAGTAATCTCTTCCTCAATCTAATCAAAGTGTTTTATTACTTCTATCAAACTATTTCTCGACTTCATTTTTGAATTCTTTGAACTTTTCAAAGGCTTCGAATTTTTACTTCATTAAGTATGCACATACATATTATGAATAATCATCAATAAAAGTAATGGAGTGGAAAAACCCACCTTTTACCTATATAGCCATTAGGCCACACACATCCGTACATATTAGGTCCAATAGACTATTATCACATTCATCTTTTCCACTAAAGTGTATCTTTGTCATCTTGCCTAAAAAAAGATATGCATGTTTCAATTGATTTGCAATCAAATGAGCCTAAGTCACTAGACTTGTATAACTTAGTCATGAATTTCTCATTTGTATGGAAAAATTGACAATGCCATGAGAAAGGTGGTTTCAAGTTATCAATCTTTTGTCTCTTGGTATTAATGTTATAGATCTTCTTTTAATTATGAAGAATATAAATTCCAGTAACATTAGAAGCAAAACAATATAAAACATTTTCTTATAAACCGAGTAATCCTTGCTTTTGTTAATGGAAAAATCAAAATCTTGTTCAATATGATAAGATAAAGAAATAATATTCTTGTTCAAAAAGATCATAATAACAATTATTAAGTTCTAATATAAAACTAAAGGACAAATCTAAGTAATTTCTTCTTATAACTAATGCAACAACTATTGCTTCATTCACCATGCATAGGTCCATATCACCCTTATTCAACCTCCTACAACTTTTTAATCCCTATAAATCGTAAACTAGATAGGAGTCATATCTGATATCCAACCCATATGTGATTATCAATAGCAATACTAATCTTAATCTCAATAACATTAATATCTAAAGTAGATGCATCTCTATATTTCTCCTTCTTACAAGGCTTAAGTTAAGCCTTGCAATTTTGCTTCTAATAGCAAGTCTTACCATAATAGAAGTAAGTCACTTTAGGGCCAATCTCTTTAACAATAGCACTAGGCTATTTGTGCTTGCCCTTTTTCACCTCACCTTAGGCCTTGGTTGTATACTTTTTCTTCTTCCCTTTTTACTTTTGCAAGAAGAAGAATCAATAACTATCATTACTTGAGAATTATTTTTAACAGCTTTCTTAGTAGTCTTGAGCACGTTCATTAGTTTAATGATCATTTTTTGGATCTTATATATTTAATTGTTAAGAGAAAATTGTCAAAACTATCAAGCAATGATTATAGAACGAAGTTTACACTTAGCTCATGACCTATGACAAAGCCTAGAGCACTAAGCCTCTTAATACACCTATTCATCTTTTAGCTCATGTTGAATGGCTGAAGTCCCCTCCATCGTTACATAGTGAAATAGGGCCTTAGATATCTCATAACTTTTAGTTCTACTTTGCTCTTTGAATAACTCTTTGAAGTGAAATAGAATAGTGTGAGCATCTATATGCTCATGCTATTTTTAAAGCTTAAAGGACATAGAATAGCATTATACATTTTGCTTGATCAAAGCCTTTGACATGCTTCAAATAAATTGATTGATCATTAGCTTTAGCATTGCAACTGAGGATAAATGGGATAAATGGGATGGGTTTTTCTAACACATAGCCTATCTTTTCACTTTTGAGAACAATTCTCAAATTTCTAAGCCTGTCTATGATGTTAAATCTAGTCAACTTATTATATTAGAGAATAGTATAAAGATTCGAGTTAGATAGACTCATAATACAATATATATACCTATGTGTGAAGATTACAAAACATGTTAGTGCATGATCATGTATATGAATACATTTTATATAGTCTTTAATAAAATACATATTTTCTCCCACTATTTTATTATGAACCAATAACCTTCACCATTGATCCAAGAAAACCTAGGAGTTTTTTTAGTGAGATAGTACCTATTTCTTACTAAGGTTAAACCTTAGGTTAGCCCGACCTATAATAGAAATGGTTAGTATCTTATGCCAATTGCATTTGCATACAACTACTTATAACTATGTCACTAACTCTTAGTGCATGTGTATCTTATACATATTTCCTAATCTTGCCTCTAAACCCATTCGCCTTGAGTCAGTTAAACAAACTAATGGATTATTTTTGGCAAACCCATTAAAAGAGTCATAACATATTTAACGTAGCATGAGCTTCGGTTAGCCCAAAAACTCAATACTAAGAACTCTAGTTAAAACTATATTAACAAAAGGTTTGCTAGTTATAGTATTATATAAGGGTTTTCTTCCTTTCAAGTTTTATCGTAGTACTAAGAATTGAATTCAAAGTGAACCATAAAACTAATTGCAACATACACTATAAAATTGACCTAAATGATTTTAGATTAGTTTTTGTAGCCATTGACTCCTTTTGAACCTATAATAATCAATTTTATCAAATTAAATTTTCCCTTAAGTCATTCAACCTATGGTAATCTCAACCGACAAAAATGACGATTATGTGATTCAAAATTGTGACAATCTTAGCAAAGCAAGTTTATGAATATCATTAATTTGCAAACAATCTTTACTACTTAAAAAATTTGAATTAACATAATAAAAATCTCATGTTTATGAAAAATAAATTATGGAATTGTTGGAAATCATATAAAACAAGAAACACAACAGTCATGTCTATTTAATTTTTGCTCATCTCAAAAATCCAAATGGTTGCATCATAAATTTTCCAATTTGCTCAATCAAATTTTCATGCCATATATGACAAGAATTAAAATCACATCTCATCATACACTAGTTACATCACTAAAAATAGCAATTAAATCATTTAAGCATGAAAATCAAATCAGAAATATCCTTACAGCCTTTTATATGCATAAGAGGATTTTTCCTCCATAAAAATAGATTCAATTTAATATTAGATTAAGATATCTAGTTTTTAACACATGAAAAATCATTTTTAATCTTATTTAAATTGATATAAGTAGAAAATTAGTAATTAGAAACCACCATAGAACTAAACATTCATAACATCACATTTTATGCATAATCATTTGTAATCATAATTCTTAGTTATTTTGAACGTTTAGAGAACTTAGCTTTAATACCAACATTGCTTTTCATGAGACATGCATAATAGAAAATTATAATTTTTATAAAAATTAAGTAAAGATAATGGATTTGAAAGGTTTGAAATTCATAAACAACAGAAAAATAGCAGCATAGATCATTTACCATTATTCGTGAAAACAAAGACTCATTTCCCTTAGCACACCTCACTAGGTTGTAACAAACCATAATGATATAAGAACTCCCCTTAGGTATCAAGACTAAAAGCTTAAGAAGTAGGCTTATTGAATTCTTAGGTGGTGGTAAGGAAATCATATGGATGAAAGTAAAAAAAAGGCAATTTACGTGTAGAATGGTAGGGAGCTTATATGTGTGGTGACTGTAAACTTGCCTAATCATAATACATCTATTTATACTTAAAAAAAAGCATGTAGGTCAGATTTTAACCCTTAAAAACCTGACCTAGCCCATCCACTTGGATGCCCACGAATGGGCTTTCTAATAGTTCATGCACATAAGCCTTGAAATAGGCTCTCCAAATATAAATAGGAAGCATGTCTAGGCCAAATATGTTAAGCTCATTAAGGCCACTATTTTGATAAATTTATAGTCTAATACAAAAACCTTTTAACTCTTCAAAGGTCCATTCAGATTAGACCTTATAAGTATCCCAAATTGTGCCTTCAGTGCCTAACACTTAAAAACCATAATTAAATGTCAGCATGCCAATTAGTGTCTAAGCCTAATTGTTCATTCTTTCTCTTTTCTTCATATTTCAATTATATCTAATATCATTAAACCAGTAAAAAATTTTACATCTTTTCTCCCTTTTTTAGTGTGTGACCCTATAGGGTTTCCAAAGCATGTTGATAGTATATATAGAATTAGAGTACTAGTCCAATTGGAACTCTAGTGGTTCAATCCAATTGAGTCTACAAGTAATTTCCAATTAATAATTCACTTATTAACAAGTCTTGAGAGGTGTATAGCAACACATCAAGACTACCTAAGTTTTAAAAAGTCATGTGGTTTGACTCAACCCTTCTATATACTATTACTGTGCAATTCTTCTTTCCACCATACTTTATCTTGTTTATGTTTGAGTATGGCCTTGTGTTAACTCATTGCTTAATAAAGCTTAAACATGTTAATTCTAATATTTAAATCTTTATTTTCAAAATTCTTTTGTCAATCTCATTCACACTTGTATTTCATTTTTGTTAAAGATTTTCTAAATAAAGAGGTATTAAAACTTTAAGATAAACTCCTTATTATAATCTGAGGTGGTGAACTCTCTATTGATCACTCAACTATCTTCAAGTATCTCAAGCTATACCTAATCTCTTTGCTATGTATACAACATGGTGAAGTAAAAACACTAAATCAAAGTGTAGCCTTTGATACTAAAGATAACCTTAGTGATTTCAAGTTAAAAGATGCTTACACTTACTAATATGATGAGATGATTTCACTAACTTATATTTTATATCCATGTTCTCAAACAAGCATCCTCATGTTAACTTCAAGCATCAACATGCTTACAACTTGTGAGAAATATTATTTGACTTGGTCAAGGAGTATAACATATGCTAGTCTATCTATATTAACAATGTCCCATTTTGTTAATAATATGGCTAGGGATAATTTTAGTATTTAACATTTGCATGCAATAAGAATCTCACATTATGAACTTTTCATGATTTCCTCTGCACTATGAAAGGATATTAGGGACTTTATTACAAAGTTTAAGATTAACATCAAGCAAATGAATTAACATAAGTTATCTATCAAAGATTGCCTTTATATGATAAATGAATGTTTAATGTGCATAAAATATCCATATTACACATGTGCTTTAGGGCATGCCACTAGAATCACTTGATAGTGAATTTATGTCAAAAATTCATGAAGGGTTTATAATGCCTGAAGTATGTCATTTTATGAAAAGTTTATATAATACATGTTTCACATGATATAAATTGTTTATTTAATATAAATTATAATTTCTTGATAATTCATATATTATTAAAACTCTTTAAGTGTTAAATGTCATTTATTATTTAATGAAAGACTTTGAAGAATAATATACATTTGAAATTAAAGTTTATCTTGTCTTATAAACTAAGCACTAATTAGTTGAACAAATTCTTTACTAGGTTATTTGGTATTTTTACATATAATAAGGTACCCAAATGGTGATAAAGTTACCAGATATAAAGGTATGATATAAAAATTATTGGTCTTAAAGTACCATATTTGCTATTAATGCAATTTAATATATGCATATGGTAACATGAAGTTGTTAATTAGGAGTATATGCTAATGAATAATTTTTTGTTCCTTATTAATTACATACTTAAAATGGATAATATATTTTAACTCTTTTGTCAGCATATTTCATATTTTTTAATAAAGCTTAGAAATACTTAAATAATCTACATTTTCAATGATTATCATCTAATTATGTATGCATATATATCATATAGTTTATTTTATTGAATCTACTCCATTCATTGAAGCAAATGAAGTAATACATAGTTATAGCTATATCCATGATAATTTTAAGAAAATAATTATTATTATTGCCATAAAGTTAATAATAATCTCACCTCTAAAAGTGGTGTTAGTAGTTTTCCTAAAAGCACACATGTAATAAAGACAATTTGGTACTTAATCACATTCATTTATGATAAAGCCATTCATTATTTATTACATAGTGCTCATATTCATTTCTTTGAATAAATGTTCTCAAACTAAGTAATAAAGTCCTTAGTATAGAAGACATGGTGTAAAAGAAATCAAGATGTGACACCCCTTACTTGATCCGATCATCGAGCCCGACTAAGAAGTGCGTATGCAAAATTGTTATCCAAACACAACAACCCTTATCCACCATTATTATGTTTAAAAACACATTTTTAGCACATGAAATACTTATAAAAAAATAGGTTACCAATATTTTTTTCTAAAACAAAATTACAATTCTCTTTCAAGCAATTTCATGTCGAAAATCTAGCAATATAATGGCTATATCAGGAGATTTTCTTGAAAATGAATAGTAAATAGCAAATCAAATGGCACTTTTACAAATAATTTTTGCCACTTCTATGATCCTCTTACCACTCTAACAACACACATCAACACAATCAATCAATCTTAACCTCAAAAAGAGATATCATATAACACAACAAATTAAAATCTATTTTAGAATGCTTTACAGACTATAAAGTTTAAAAATAGTACATTAAATACAGTTTAGGCCTATTTTCCTTTATATACATAACACGAGTGCTAACCTATACATCACATAATTCTAGATACAAAAACAAAAAATAACACCAAGAGAAGTAGTCTTCTCTTGTTACACTTAAAGTCCTGAGGGTTATGCTTAACCTATCACTTTACCTACACATTGTAAGACAAATGATGTGCTAAGCAATATCTTAGTGGTGCAATCGAATTAACTTCTAGATTTATACCTTTATTACATTATATAAAATATAATTGAACATAATCATTTACAATATTTCATTATATACCACATTTGCCAAAGCATGTATAAATACATTTATGCATAATGTCATACAACCATGTTATCACATGGATAAATATTTAAATTTAATTAAACCTATTTAATTATGCCTATTTTACAGTGAAATAGTTTTCTTATACATAATAGGATTATGGTGTGCAACGGCCCTCATTATGGGCCTTACAACTATTATACCAGCATAAGTGTGCAATGGCCCTTCTAAACCTTACCAACTGGTACACCAGCATAGTGTATGTGTACTGTCCCTATTAGACCTTACTAATGGCTACACCCGTATGGATATGAAGATCAAAAATATAAAAGTCTATGGGCTAGACATTTAGTGACACATGGACAAAATGCATTAAGACACTGAGGTGCCCTAGCAGCTACTATAAAAATCCCTAGTTAATTGACCAACATATCAATAATAGGTTATTTCCCATATGGGCTATTTTTAGTTACTTCACAATTACTCTATCTTAATTTCAACTTAATGTAGCTTTTTAATTGCTTTGGTTTAGCCAATAAATGACTAAATCAAAAAAATTATATTATATGTCCTATTTTTGTGATCAAACACACTAACACATTCATTTAGCCACATTTTAAGTCATTTGCATCTTGCAATAAATCTACATTCATAATACTACATTTCTATTATTCTGTCTCTATATGTTATTTCATGTAATAGAATTACCATTTAAACATTTATGTGAATGCATATGCTCATCCAAGATGCCTTATGCCTAAATATTCATCATTAAATACATCATGGCATACATGGTAATGTAATGCCCATACTTGCTCATAATATGGTTTAATCATATTATGGCCTCACTAATGACCATTTGGCCATAGATAACATTCTTGCACAAAAATGCCTTTATTCACTACATGCCCTATCATTCACATGTCCATTATCATTATCATGCTCGTGTTTCTGAAATTTCTTATTATGTACATAAAATAAAGATTTAGTTCTTAAAAGCATCTCATTAAGCCATTTTGGCCATAACATCATAAGCATGCTCAATCCACCTTTTAATATTTTGTCACCTTAATATGTAATATACCATATATACATAACATAGACAACTCATAAGGCCATTTGGCCACATATATAAATAACTCATCATCATCCATCAATTGTAACCCATTATATGCCTATACTTGTATTTTAAGGTAATTCGTATACGTGCAAGACTTATTATGCAAAAACTTAAATAGACCAAAGCATAAGGTCATCATTAGATTATATATATATATATATATATATATATATATATATATATATATA
>CANXYI011469926.1:0-10802 GCA_948208565.1 Hura crepitans | reverse complement strand
CATAACGCTTTGGGTACTCGACTCACCTTTAGTATAACATTTCACCCACAAAGAGACGATTAATTAGAACAGGTGATCTATGTACTAGAAGACATACTGAGAAGTTGTACTATCGAATTCAAAGGCAATTGGGCAAATACCTGTCATTAACATAATTTGCATATAACACAGCCATTAGGAAAGCTTGGGAATGGCACCTTATGAGGCCCTATATGGGAGAAAGTGTATGACTCCCTTATGTTGGACAGAACTGGGTAGGGCTAGATTTGATTAAAGATGTAGAGAAAAAGGTTAAAATCATTAGCGATCAATTAAAAACTATAATAAACAGACATAAATCTTATGTAGATCTAAAAAAGAAGCCGATTGAATATGAAGTCAGAGATAAAGTCTTCTTAAAAGTATCACCTTAGAAGATGATACTCCAATTTGGGAAGAAAGACAAGTTAAGCCCTAGATTCATTGGGCCATACGATGTGATCAAATGTGTTGGGCTAGTGGCATACAGATTGGTGTTGCCTCTAGAATACAATAGATCTATGATGTATTTCATGTCTCCATGCTGAGAAAATACATATAAGATCCTTCACACATGCTCGTAATAGAAGATATATAGGTGCAGCTAGATCTATCGTATGAAGAAAAACCAATTCAAATCTTAGCCTGAGAAGTAAAAGAGCTACGCAATAAAACAGTGCCATTGGTGAAGGTGTTATGGAAGCACCACGATTCACAGGTGGCAATATGGGAAAGTAAATAACAGATGAAAGAGCAATACCCACAACTATTTGAACTAGGTAAATTCTGAGGAAGAAATTTCTTAAGAGGGGAAGGAATTGTAATGCTCGAGAATCTCGATTTTGTGAATAATACTTCCTAAGGCATGAATAGTATTTTTTGAGTAATCGGGTCACATTGAGGAGGCCATAGAGGAGTACTAGTCATAAAACTTTAACGGGCAAAATAATGATAAAAATGAAGTAAGTAGCACTAGCCACTCAACCAATAAATTAATTTACATCGATATTTAGTGAATAGTGACCTTAGTTTACTTTGTGTTAGGAAATGGCTAGGACGTGCTCAGACTGACCTGAAAATAGCATGCCTAGAAGATCAAAATAGTTCAATGGTGGTGAAATTGGAATTTTTTTTGAGATCAATTGATATTTAATCAGAATTTCTTAATTACGCAAGTGAATAGTTAATTTAGTTCCTTTTAGAATTTGGGCTCAAGATTTTAGGGCTCTCTTTATTAAGGAATTCATTAATTTTTGGCATTAAAAGCATGATTTTTAGAGATCTCTAACATTTATTTTACATTTTTAAATTTTAAAATATAAATAAGGTTAATCAAGGTCGTCCGATCGCCACATAGTGCGATCGGGGCCCTCCATCACCGTAATATAAAAGTGATTAGATGTGTATAGATGTACCATAGCTAAATACACTCATCTTCCTTCATTTATCTCCATAAGCCAATGCCACCATCCATTCTCTCTCTTTCTTTTTTTGTCTTCATTTCTAACCTAAAACACCTTGAAAACTTTTGATAATTACATGGAAACTGATCCTTACAATGTCTAGAACTCAATTTTAGCCTTATAATTACAAGAAAAGGTGATTTGAGGTGAAATTAGAGAATTAAAAGTTTGGGGTTTTGAAATGCTAAACTAAATTAAGCCCCGAATCGAATCCTGAGCATTTTTCTAGGTAACTAAAGATGCTCTAGATAACGGTTGTGCTTTTATTTTTGAATTTGGATGTGTAAATGTTTTTCTATGAATTTTTCTAATATTTGACATGTTATGGAAATTAGAGAACACGGAGAAAACAAGAACTGAGGTAAAAAGAAGCTGTAGAATCGATCTTAAGACGTTGTAGAACACCTCTGCAAGTGTATTCGATAAAATATGTGCTTTTAACTATGAGTTGTGAACATTTCATAAAGGTGTACATTTACGAGTTAGGATAACCCTAAATTTGGTTCTTAGGGTATTTTAGGGTTTTCATGTATGTCAATGAACTTAACTGAATAAACAATGGAAGAGAAATGAGCTAAATATGGAAGGTTGAAAATAGTGTATGTAATATGGAACTTTAGGGACATAGTGGAAATTTCCTAAATTGTTGTATAATGGATGAACTTTTTAATGTAATGGCCTATAATAAATGATCGTAACTTGTATTAGGAATGTGTATTGATGATTGCATGAAGTGACGTATGTGTAATGCATGGAACATGTGTATGTGTGATAACATAAATGATGCACAATGTATGTACATGTATACATTGGTGATAATAAGTAATGATACAATAATATAAATGAATGGCATATGAATGGTAAATAATGGATGACAATGTACATAACTAAATGGTAACACAATTATCGTGATGTGAAATGGCAATGCAGATAATGAGACTCATAACATGGGATACGTGATGTAATATTGACAAGTAGTATTAAGTAAATACGTGATTCGATTCAAACATAAAATTAGGAATATGAATCATGTCAGTAATGAATGATAAAAATGGAAAGATAATGGCCCATATGCATTAGACAGCTTGCTGGATAAGTTGATCGGTCAACTAGAAGATGTAACAGCTACTAGGACACTTCGGTGTCATTGATATTGATGATATTGGTACTTGTTTATATTTGATTACTTTTATGTAGGTGCAACCACAGGGAGGTCTAATAGAACCATTGCACATATTCTTATGAGGGTGCAGTCGGAAGGTTTAGTAGGACCACTGTACACCTATATATTGGCTATGTTAATATTATACACTATTTGATTATCTCATATGGGTGCAGCCACCGAGAGGTTCAACAGAACTATCGCACATAATCTTAAGCGGGTGTCACCACTAGGAGGTTCAACAGGACTACTACATATTATCACTAGTCTAGCAGTAGAGAGGTCCAAAATGTGAACTAGTGCATAATGTGATCTCGATATCTAGTATTTGGATATTTGTCTTCCAATTATGGGCTAAAAATGTAAATGGCGTAAATGCAAAATAAGGCTATAAGATAAATAAATAAACAGTTATGGGTAACAACTCAGTAAATAGCATAGGACTTAGCTTTAATGTCATAATTAACTTGGTTAAGGGCCATATAACTTAATAAAGATATGTAGATACATAAGAACAAGTTGAACATACATAAACTTATAAATATACATAATTAATGATAAGACAACAACTTAAATTGGTCAACTGGCGATAACGCAAGTGAGGAACTAGCATGAATGCTAAATGACATGTTTATTTTCAAAATGCATGTGTGCCATGAATGCATGTACATATGTATGCATATTTTATCAAATACACCACTAAGCATTATGCTGTAGATAGGTTCAACTTTAGATTTAGCCTCGAGACAACAATGCAGCCTGAATAGCCTTTCAGTTGGTATATCTTTTATGTGACGTAATGATAGTTAGTGGCACTCATATATACCTACGTAGGGTGTGGGTCCAATTTAGTACTATGTATATATAGGTTATCAAATACACTAGTTATGTAATCTGAATATATAGACATTAGTAGTATGTGATTACTATTTAATATATGCCTGATACAATGTGATGTGGAGGTTATAATACTTGTTGTGACTGAGATATGACTGATGATGTTGTGTGTTGATGGATGATGTTGAAGGGTCAGAAGGACCCAGAAGACTGAGTTTGAGTTTGGGAATTTTATAAAAGTGTCATTTTTATAGGTTTATTTCAGAATATGTTACTGGATAGCCATTATGCTTTCGAATTTTTATTAAAATGGAACAGTAGGGTCTTATATATTTATATTCATAATGTGGTCTTAAAGCTACACGTGGGCCTGGATGCTTGTGATATAAGCATATAACAAAGGAATAGAAAAGTAAGGGTAAAACTGGTTAATGTGCCATCTCTTATTCGGATTGGCAACGATTCGGGTAGGAGGTGTCATAATGTGTCATCTTTCATTTGGATCTAGCCATTGGATCGGGTGAGGGGTGTCACAAGACATATCATCTTTCTTTGCCTAGCCTTGTATTAATCTTGAACAATTGTTATTATATTCCTTCATTATCTAAAAGCATTATATCAATTTCTTGTCTTGTTAAATAAGGTTTTAATGTTTCCATTAATAAGAACAAAGGTTATTCTGTTTACTTGGATAATATCTTTTATTTTTCAAGTATAATATAAAATGGAATTTATGTTTTGGATAAAGTAAATGAAATATATAACGTTAATACCAAGAGACTAAAGTCAGGTTATCTGATGCCATCTTATTTATGGCATTGTCATCTTAGCCATATAAATGAGACAAGCATGACTATGTTACACAAGGATGGTAGCTTGGGATCATTTGATTATGAATCATATGATATATGCGAATCTTTTTTATTAAGAAAGATGACAAAATCACCTTTTACTGGAAAGGGTGAGCGTGCAAATGAGTTATTAGAACTAATACATAAAGATGTGTGTAGCCCAATGACGCATGCATGTGGAGGTTTCTTATACTTCATTACCTTTACTGATGACTATTCACAATATGAGAATTTGTATTTCATAAAGTACAAGTCTGAAGCCTTTGAAAAGTTCAAAGAATTCTGAAATGAGGTTGTTATACAACTTGGAAAGAGTATTAAAACTCTTTTATCTAATTGAGGTGGTGAATACTTGGGTCAAGAATTCTAAGGTTATTTGAGAGACAATGGTATCTTATCTCAATGGACTCCTCTTTATACACCATAGCAAAACAGTATATTTGAAAGGAGAAATTGAACCCTATTAGATATGGTTTGATCCATGATGAGTCTTGTAGATTTACCTAAGTCCTTCTAGGGGTATACACTGGAAACTGTTGTTTATATTTTAAATAAAGTTCTTTCAAAGTTGATTGATGTTACCTTATATGAGATATGGTATAATAAGAAACCTATTCTTTCACATATCAAGGTATGCAGATGCCTCGAATATGTGAAAAGAATAATGTTAGATAAGCTTGAAGCTAAGTTTGACATATGCTTATTTGTGGGGTATCCAAAAGAAACTTTAGGATACTACTTTTATCATCCTTTGGAATAAAACATGTTTATTTCAAAGTATGCAGTCTTTCTAGAGAAAGAGTTTCTCATGAAAAACAATGGGAGTAAAATTGAACTTGATAAAGTTTAAGATCCACTAATAGAAGTAGATCAACCGACTAATCCTAGTTTTATTGCTCATAGTGATGAGGTAATAGAAAAACCTGTGAAAACACAAGTTCCTAGACAATCTACTAGGGTCAGGACTATTCTAAAGAGATATAGATTTCTCATGGATCAAGACAAGGAAGTGAATGTGGTTGAGGACCATAAGTTTACAAGCTATAAAGAGTTTAGAATTGAACTTATGGCTCAAGGCCATGAAATTCGAAATGGATTCTATGTATGATAATTAGGTATGGACCTTAATTGATCCACATCAAGGGAGAAAACCCATTAGGTGCAAACATGTCTTCAACAAGAAAGCTGACATGAAAGGTAATGTGATTACCTATAAAGCTCGAATGGTGGCAAAAGCCTATCATTAAAGATAAAAAATTGACTTTGATGAGACTATGCCCTAGTTGTAATGCTTAAATCCATTCAGATTTTGCTTTCCATAGCTACTCATTATGATTTTGGCAAATGGATGTAAAGACAACTTTCTTTAATGAAAAATTGGCAGAGGAAGTGTATATGACACAACCCAAAGGTTTTATATCCATAGATGGCAATCAAGTCTGCAAGTTTTAAAGATCCATTATGGATTAAAGCAAGCTTCTAGGAGCTGGAACATCTATTTTGATGAGACAATCAAAGAGTTTGGTTTCTCACAAAACATGGATGAACCATGTGTTTACAAGAAGGTTAGTGGGAGTACAATAATTTTCCTTATATTGTATGTAGATAACATGTTACTGATAGCAAATGATGTCTTTATCCTCCTGTTAGTTAAGATTTAGTTGAGTAAATAGCTTTCCATGAAAGACCTTAGAGAAGCAACCTTTATCTTAGGGATTAGGATCTACAGAGATAGATTCAGAAGGTTGCTTGGTCTTTCACGGTCCATATACATAGATGCAATGTTAAAGAGGTTTAGCATGGATCTTTCCAACAAAGATTTTATTATTATGTTACATGGGAAACACCTTTATAAATCTATATCTCCTAAGATACATGAGGAACGAGTGAATGGGTAGGATCCCATATGCTTTGGCTATAAGATCTATCATGTACGCTATGTTATATATGAAACCCAAAGTATCATTTGCTCTGAGTGTAACGAGCATATTCCAATCTCATTACTGAGAGGAACATTACGTGGCTATCAAAAATATCCTTAAGTACTTGAGAAGGACTAAGGATTTATTATTGGTATATGGAGAAAGAGATCTACAGGTTAGTGGGCATACTGATGCCAACTATTAATCCGATAAGGATAACTGTAAATCTCAATCTCGATACCTATACATTATGTGTGGAGGAGCAATTGTTTATAAGAGTTCTAAATAGGATATGATTATAGATTTTACTACCAAGGTTGAGTACAAAGCAACTTCTAATACAACTAAGGAAGCCATATGAATTAAGAAGTTCATTAATAAACTTGGAGTTATTCCAAGCATTGTTGATCCAATGCCTTTGTGTTGTGATAACAATAGGGCTATTGCACAAGTTCATAAACCACGATCTCATTAGCAATTCAAACATTTACTTTAGTGCTACCATCTGATTAGGGGGATCATTGGTAGATAGGATATGAATATTGAAAGGGTCCTCATAGATCAGAAAACAATTGATCCTCTCACAAAGGCACTATCGTAAGAGAAGTTTGATCAATATGTAAATTCCATGAGCATTAAGTATAAGGGCGATGAACTCTAATACAAGTGGGAGATTGTTAGTTGCATGCCCTAAAGCTTATATCATAGGGTCATATTCATGTATTGAAACCTAGTAAAATAATATAATAAGGTATTTCTCTTTATATAAAGTGTTCATGATATGAGATTCTTATTGTATGCAAATGTGATAATACCTAAATATCCCTAGATATAGTATTAATAATATGGGACATTATTAATATGGATTAATCAGTATGTGTTATACTTCTTGATTGGATCAAGCAGTAGTTCTCACAAGCTGTAAGTATAGAGATGCTTGAAGTTAACATATGGATGCTTACTTGGGAAGTAAGTATATCGAAGACCCACTATGAGATCTTCACATGGATACTTGATCAATGTCAATGAAAGTATCTCATTATATCATTGGCGCAAGTATCTTTAGACTTGAGATCACTAACTATCTTAAATATGGAATGACATACTTTGACTCCAAAGCTTTTACTTCAAATAAGAAGTATACATAGCGAGGTGTTTAGGTATGGCATGACATATTTGAAGATAGAGTAGTAAACAACAATGGATTCACCACCCTAGATTATGGTGGGGAGTTTACCTCATAGTTCTAATAATTAATCTTTATTAAAAAATTTTTAGCCAAAGTAAAGTGCCAAGTTGAATGGGATTCACAGAGGGCATTTTTGGAATAAAGGTAAAATTATCATAACGAACATGTCTAAGGCTTAATTATACATACTTAGTTAAGCTTCGAGTTAACCCAAGTCCATACTCAGATATAGATAAGATAAAATATGGTGAAAGGAGTTTATTGCACTATAATTGGATATGGAAGGATTAAGTCAAACCACTTAACTTTTCGACAGTTGTGTAGTCATGATACATGGCTAGATGCCTCTCTTAACTTGTACGTAATTGATATATCAATTGGAGAATTGATATTAATTCAATGAGATTAAATCTATAGAGTCCTAGTTAGACGAGGACTTTATTTCACTGTGCTGCCAAGCTGCCTCGAAAACCCATAAAGTCACACACTTAAAGAAGTAAAAAGGAGATTCAATGAGATTGAATATTCTAATGATAAAGGATATCATTGAAAGATGAATTTAGAAGAACAAAATAAGCAAATAGTTGTGGGGCCCAATTGCAAATGTGTAGTCTAGAAATTAGGGTTTCTGAAATTGGGCATTGTAGAATCCAAAGTTTGATTATTCTAATATCTAATTTATTATGGACTTTTAAAGAGTTAAAAGGGCCTTAAATCATAGCCACATAGTATTAATGAATGTGGGGCTAAAGCAGAATGTGTATAAAAGCCTCCTAAAGGCCTATATGCATAAGGAAAAAATAAGCTCAATTCATGGGCTTGTCTTGAGCCAAGTTATGTTAGTTTTTAAATGTTAAAACCTGACACAATTAGGGTTATTTTAATAATATAAATATCCCTTTATTGCTTCAGCCTCACATATATATTCTGCTACATAAAAACATACATAGAACAAGAAAAAAAACTGTCTTCTTCTCCTTCTTTCATCCTCACAAAATTCCTACTAGCACCTTGAATTTCATGCAACACTCTTCTTCTGACTTCTTGGGTTAATTACCTTGGAAGTATTCTCGAAGAGAATTTGTGTTTTACGATAATCTAGTGTGAAGAGCTTGCGACAAATAATTAGCTATCATCGTTAAATGGTAACATATCAAATGCTACTAAAATTATCAGTTAATGATGAGTTTTAAATCATTCGAGTCCATTATCTTTGCTAGTGTTTCTAAAAAAAAAATTTATTTTCTATTGCGTATGATTGAGAAAACCAATCGTAACAAGATAAATCCAAATTGTAGTGATATCTAGACATTTATAAGTATGATGGGAGGGGCTGGTACCTAACTAAATGCAAGGAAAGGTGCAAAATTGAAATCTATGGTTGTTGTAAGGGCATATGAATGGGCACATGGTGCAACCAAAAGGTCTTGTTTCAAGGTAATTTGGGTGCTGTTTCAAAAGGCAAAAATAAGGGCTTTAGTTGTTTATGGTAGGTGACAGTAATGTGTTAATGGACTAAACACTTGTTTTAATAGTATAGTTCCAAAAATGCATGGGTAGTTTTGCATGAGCTAATAAAGTAAGAGTTGTGTCTTTGACATTACGAATTTTTTTTCCAATTTTTTCATTTTGTTTGTGGGTGTATGGGCAAGTTATTCGATGCTAGATACCTATGTCAAAGAAAGTATTTATGTAATCATTGACACTCGCCCCCTAATCAAAGTGAAACACAAGAATTTAGCATTAAACTGACATGCAATTAGAGATTGAAAATTAAGAAATATAGAATAAACATCAATTTTATTTTTAAGGAGGTAAACCTATGTGAATCTATTAAAGTCATTAATAAACACAATAACATACTCATGACCTAAACTGGACAAAATGGGCACAAGACCCTAAACATCAGAGTGGATTATTTGAAAAAGGTCATGTGCTTTTATGTTATATAGAAGTTAAAGGAATTCTAGACAACTTTCCTAAGTCACACATTAAACATAGAGAGAATTGGAAACTAGAACAAGGAAGCTGAAAGTCTTTGATGATTTTTGAGATAGTATGGTAGTGGGGATGTCCCAAGACTGCATGCCACTCATTGAGAGAAAGACTAGTGATAGACATGGCTTGTTAGGAGAGGATTTGAGAGCGTACACTTAATTTTCACTTAGGCCCTAAAATAGAATCTTCTTCGCGACCTAGTCCTTAACATAGAAATAAGAGGGCTAAAATTCAAAGAAACATATATTATCAATAGTGAAGTTTTGAACATATAAAAGATTTTTGACAATATTTGGAACACAAAGAACATTTTTTAAGAAAGAGAACTAGAAGAGGAGGGAATGGTAGTCATAGCAACGTGAGTGATATTTAAACCATGCCATTACCTACATGAGGTTGGTTTGCTCTATGATATTCATTTGCAACATTAAGAGATATCAAGCATGACATGGTAGTTAGCAGTAGTGTCTGAGTACCATAGAACTAATGAAAGCACATGAGAATAATTTGACATTAGTGGTGGAGAAGGGAAGTACCCCAAAAGTTGGTAGTGGACTGGTAAAGGCATAATTGACCAATGGTGGTTACTGAGAAAAACTATATTACTAAAGTGTGTTATTTGAAAGAGTGTAGTGATGCTGACATCGATCAGCTTTATGGCTTTTGTAACCACATATCTGACATAGACCTCTTGGTTTTGAATTATTAGAGTTGCCATTTTTAGACTAATCGTTGTTGCATCTAGTGTTTGGAGTGGGGAAGAAAGAAGGGTTGCCATTGTTGTTATTTTGGCGAGAAACCATGTTAGCTTGAGGTGGTTTTTGACAACCTTTCAATAATATCTCATGAGCAATAAGCTAACCATGTAGTTTATCGAATGGAATAGGTTTAGTGTGAAGGTTTAAAGCTATAATAAAGTTGTGGTATTTGGATATAATATTCCTATAAATGATGGCATTGAATTTTACTGTCGAGAGATTATGATTTGTTAATTAGTGCTCATCCTTGAGTGCTTTGGCTCATCGAAGATAAGTAAAAAATAGAGAGATCATTCTTTTAAGTTCTTTATGCTTAACGCAAAATTGTAATTGATGATTTTGAGAAATCGATCCATAAGCCTCTGCTAAGGCATTGCTAACTTTATTACCAAATGGCAAACCAATAACATAAGAAAAAATCTATTTCATGAGATAAGAGGATCCAAGAATGAAGCATTTGGTCTTTCTTTTACCATGAATCATATTCAGGATTGAGAATTTCAAAAAGAGGATTAGAAGAGGATATTATAATTTTAGAGGGAGGAGATGATCCATTTATATGGTGGTTTAAGTTGTGATAATTGAGTAGTGGAATGAATTGAGT
>CANXYI011469846.1:0-10456 GCA_948208565.1 Hura crepitans | reverse complement strand
AATATACAATACCAAGAAAATATACTTAGTCCCATTAAACTTACGGTATATACAATTATCAACTGGATTCATCTCAAAATCAAACAAGATAATGACTTGATGAAACTTGTGATACCATTGACGAGAAGTTTGCTTATGCCCATATATGGATTTTTTTAATTTGCAAGCCATTTTCTTTGGATCACCTAATACAAAGTTTTCTAGTTGCACTATATAATTCATCTCATTAATGTCACCATTAAGAAATGTAGTTTTAATATCCATCTAATGTAACTTAAAATCAAAATGAGCCATAAGTGCCATTATAATCTTAAAGGAGCCTTTTGATGAAATTAGAGAGAAGGTCTTTGTATTATTAATCCTTCCTTTTGAGTAAAGCCTTTTGCAACAAAATGAGCCTTATATCTCTCATCTTGCCTTTTGAATCTCTCTTAGTTTAAATATGCATTTACAACTAATAAGTTTCACACCTTTAGGTAACTCGACGAGATCCTAAATGTCATTATCTTTCATAGACTTTATCTTATCATTCATGGCATCAATCCGCTTTTGAGTATTAGAACCCTATATGACTTGATAAAAGTTGATTGGATTATCTTCCATTACTCCTATGTCAGCCTCATGTTCTTGGAGAAAGACAATATAATCATCCGAAATAGTATTTCTCCTTTTACTAGTGGATCTTCTTAATGAAATTTGCTTTTGAGGTTACTGAGTTTGCTCTTTAAGAGCAACTTCTTGATTTTGGATAAGGAATTCATTAACATTATCTCAGTTATCTTGATTTGCTTCTTGAATAATGTCAAATGAATTTGACCATTATTAATAGCAACAATAGGAAGAGAAATAAATTCCTCTTCAAAGATAATGTTTCTAACATTATCTTCTCCTTCGAACTCCACTTCCTCAAAGAAAATGGCATTTTCTATCTCAAAAAAGGATTGAGTTATGGGATCATAAAACTTGTAATCCTTTAACCCTTTAGAGTATCCAATAAAGTAGTAGTTCATAATTCTTAAGTCCAGTTTCCTTTAATGTGGCCTATATGGCCTTGCCTTAGCTATATAACCTTAAATGTGTAAGTGCCTAATATTAGGCTTTTTACTTGTCTAAAGTTCATAAGGGTTTTTGCCACTACTTTACTTTAAACTCTATTAAAGATATGTGCTGCAATCTTTAACACTTTACCTTAGAGGGAATCTGATAAGGTTGAAAGGCTAATTATACTCTTTACCATATCTTTAAGCTTCTATAACAACTCTTAGTAACACCATTCATGCTATGATTACTTGGCATTATGTATTATGGGACAATACCGTATTCCTCCAAGAATTTGGTGAAAGGTCCTGGACTTTGTTCACTTGCTCTATTATATATATAGTAAGATTTACCACTAAGGTTAGATTTAATAGCTTTAATCATTTCTCCAAGTTGGTTTTCAACTTAATGAAAGCCTTAAAAATATCCAGTGATTGATACTTCTCATGAATCAAATATAGGAAGCCATAAGGGAATGATTGTCTATAAACATAATAAAATACCATTGTTCATTCTAAGAAGTTATAAGGAATGGTCCATAAATATTAGTATATATTAGTTCTAAGATTTTAAAACTCCTTTTAACATTTAATTTCCTTATATTTGTTCTTTTTCCCTTAATACACTAATATAAACTTGGAAGTTTGTTAAATCAAAGGGATTAAGAATCTCATCAGACATAAGCTTTTCAATTCTCTATTTAGAGATATGACTTAAATGTTTATGCCATAATGCAGTGGAATACTCATTTGTTATTTTTCATTTTGTACCATGAGAACTAGTATGTAAGATTTCATTATATGAAGCAATTGTAACCGATAAATATAGGTTGTCATTCATAGATAAAGAACTGGTACCAATAACATTTGAATTTTAAAAAAGACAACTTATTATTTCTAAATGAACTAAGTAACCAAATTTTTTTAAATCAGAAATAGAAACTAAATTTTGTCTAAATTACAATTCAATAAAAGTCTTTTTCAAATCAAATAAGGCCCAGTCTTTAATAAAAACCTAAAAGTCCATATAGCTTTAACTTTAACTGATTTTCCATAACCTATAAAGATGAATTTTTCAACATCACTTAGAAGTTGGCTCATCAAACAACCCTAGATAGACAAACTTATGTGAATAGTATCACTCAAATCTAACCACCAAGTGTGTGAAGGTATAAAAGTCAAATTAACTTCAGAATGAAACAAAGTATGAAATGTACCTTTATTTACATGCCAATTGGCATACTTGGAAGACCCTTTCTTTATGTGTCTACCCTTCTTGCAAAAGTAATAGGTGATTTCTAAATCTTGTTTCTTTTGCCTTTTCTTTAGTGGTGTATTTGCTGCAGCTTCCTCTCCTCTTTTCATCCTTAGAGGTAGTTGGCAAGTGAGCACTTTCTGTTTAATCTACTTTCGGCATGTCTTCTTCTTGCACATAATGAGCAATAAGCTCATTAAATGACCATTTCATACTTTGAGTTTTATAAGTCACTTTAAATTATATGTATTGTGTAGGAAGAAAAATATAAACTAAATGCACAAGTAAGTTCTCAGACAACACTAGTTTTAATGCTTTTAATTTTGAAACAATATCAAACATTTCCAAAATATACTCTTTTATGTTCCCTTAACCTTTATACCTCATTGAAACAAGTTTAGCTAAAAGCATATTTGTTCCAGGCTTTTTGCTTTTAGCAAAGCATTTTTCAAGGTCTTCAAGGAACTTCTTAGCATCAACCTCATCAGACATATTACCCTTGAAGTTTTTTAGAATTACATGCATCATGATCATTAGACTCATGCGATTAGAATGTTCCCCCTCTCAAGTCCTTTATACCCCTAATGGAACTTTTATCTATAAGAGGAGAGGGTCGTCTTCCCAAAGCATAAGGTCAAGATCCATGCAATCGAGAACAATCATAACATTCATTTTCCAAATCTTGAAATTTGTGTTGTTAAGGAATGTGATTGAATTAATATTTACAGATATTGAAGAAACAAAAGCATTAGCTAAAAATAGAATAAAATAATATATATTAAGCTCACATATTATTCACAATCAAAATACACTTGATAGGTTCAAATAATGATAGGCCCCAAAACAAGATACCTAGCACAACATTATTATTTAGTGTTTGGACATAAATATCATCTGTAAGTGGTACTCTCAATAATCAAATATTGACAATTAATCCTCTCAAATAATAAGTCTTTCTTCGGACCAACTTATTATACACATGGTAAACTAACAATTATTACATATTTATTACCACAATGTATTTGTTATTTGGCCAAATAATAACCTTCCTCTTGATTGATCATTATTCGCGTAAATAGCAAATACACACACTTAATATTTCAAATAAATCAATCTACATAATAAAGGTTATTTTGGCAATATATTGCTTTAATTAATATATTTAGAGAACATTAAGCATCACAAAATTGTGATAATACCAAAATGTGAACTTAATTTGTGTTATAGTAATAAAATATTACCATTATTTTACTCAATAAATATGGGTAACATATAATATTAATAAATAATATCAATTAAAAGCATACTCATTCTTAAAATTGAGTAAATAAAGTAAATATAATGATAAAATAATAAAATAAAATCGATAAACTTTAATAAACCAAAGTCACCGAATTCATGCAAACATTTAAATATGAATCTTACAACAAAATGGTATAAGCCACCATCCATTATTTATCTTATTATTATTTATTATTATTATTAATATCATATGCAATTAAGCATAAACATATTATAAAGCCATAAATGACAAAAACATATCACTGTGTATTGAAATTCAAGTTGGCCATAAAAGAAATTCAAGTTGGCTATAAAAGAAAAAAACAAATTATAGGAAAACAAATTTAATGGCCTCAGCAACATTAAAAGCATACACAATCGCAAAAGCCAAATCAGCCATAAAAGACATAAGCTAACGAAATTCAATATTATCCACACCGATATATTTATCAAAATAATACATAAAAAATAATATATATAATTCATGCCAACAATTTAAGCATAACTATTCTGATATTTCTTATTAGATTTCTTATAGATCTCAATACAAATAATTTATATCTAATTTAAAGAATCGCATGTAAATTGTTGGTTAATAAATAATAAATAGATAATCATAGATACATACTTACCAAGATCTATGATCAATGAATTATCTAAAAGATTGAGTATTTATAAGCCTTGATTCTTTATCTTACTATTTTGTCTATATATAGGTCAAGGAAAATTAACAACTGAAATCTAACTCAGGGACTACAACCCTAATGTGTGTAGATACCTAAAGTTTGGCCTATGATGATAACCAGAGACAGGCTCAAGTAATAAGGCAAGCAACCTGAAATCTAAATCCGCGCGGACTAACGTGGCACAAGTCCACCAGACTTGATGTTATGAGGTTCACACATTAGCCTGCCTAGACCAGTTGAGCCCAAAACTCAAGATCTGTATAGACAAGCCAACGCCCATGCCTGTACAAACTAAATCAAACCTGGCCCAAAGCCTATAAACTAGTAGAAAAACCCAAGATTAAGTCTGCACGGACTAAGCTGTACAAGTCAGCATGGAATTGCCGATGAAAAACTTTTAAAAGCACGAGATGCTTATCCAGACTCTGTCTCTCAATCCTAGAAGGATTCTATGACTTCTGCATGGAAGACCCATCACCCTAAGCCTATAAACACCCTTCCTAGGAAGAGGAAAAGAGGGAGCTCAAAGGGAGGCAATTCTGAGAGCCTAAACTCGTTGTCCATGAGTCCAATAGAGGACTCCAACCAGGAATCGCTCTACTAGCCCTATTAGCCCACACTTAAAGTTTATTCTTCCAAAACCCTACCTTTTGCATTATTGCTTGAAGTCCACTTACAAGGGTAAGATCTGAGGCCTCCTGTTGTATATTCATACTATTTTTATGGACCTAGGATCTCCAAGGATCGATCATAAGTGAGGTGATTTTATGTAATCCCCACTTTAATCATATGAGTAGGTCATCATTTTAAAGTTGTTTGACATTGTACAATTGACTTTTTTTATGTTATAACTATTCTGTAATTTTCATCCTAATCACACGGACCTACCTATAAACATGTTTATGTCCGCACGGACTAAATTATTGATATGTTCATGATTTGTCATCTACACAGACTTATGTTTGATAACAGTGTCCTGTTTATCTTATGTATCATGTTTTTATGTATTCTACTTACCGTATTGACATAATCCTCTGATGTTATCATGTTGTGTAAATATCTTGTTCTATAATATGCATATTGTTGACATACTGAAACTGTTGTGCAGTCCGCACGGACTCCCTCTCATGAGGAATGTAGTTTGCATGGACTCCCTCTCATGAGGAATGTAGTCCGTATAGGTGGGCTTATTTTATTCTTGTTTATTCTTTTTTCCAGTCCGCACGGACTCCTTCTCACGAGGAATATAGTCCGCACGGATATATTTGTCTTAAGCTTGTTTATTTTGTTACATAGTTCGCACGGACTCCCTCTTACGAAGAATGTAGTCTACGTGGACATTTACTTTGAACTCCAGTTTTCACATGTATTTGTATTTCTCATTCTCTTTATTAGTCCTTATGAATCCTTATTTGTTATTATTAACATTTTCCCTTGAGTTGTATACAAATAACCTTTCTCACTGGAGTGGAGGTCCGGACGGACATAATGATCTTTATAAGCTGTCGTCTGCAGGGACACTCTCTAGAGCTACACAGGGTCCGCATGAATTTACCTACGTATAAATGGGACCAATTAAGTGATTTGTTTTATTTCCTTTGGTTTTGTGCTTGTTATATCTTTTGGATTATTTTGGGTTGTAATAGGTAGTTTAATAACTTATTTTACACGCTAAATGCCTAACTTCACCTCAATGATTTTCTAACTAATTAATTAGTGTTTTCATAATAAAATGGTTTTGAGTTTTACTTAATCAAAAGTCATGTAAAAAATGTATTCTAATAAAGACCAATCTCCTACAGATGGAAGTTGAGCAATTACCGCCAATTCCTATGGAATTACGGATAATTGTCAAGTTAAATAATAACTAATTAATGACCCACTTTTTGGATATATAATACTTGTTATATGCTTTAAATACCACTAATTTACTTCTTATACATGAAAAAGTGATATAAATGTTTTAAATACAATGCATGCTTGCTTGATACGGGATTGATAAACATTACAATATAAAAGGAAGGCATATTATTAGGGCATAAATAAGATATGAATTCTGAACCTTTTTGGTATAGAAGATTAGAGGTCCTGGGTGTAGAGGCCAGGTGGCGACTCTCGAACACTAAACTGCTCTTGTCCCTGGTAAAAATACATTATTTTCTCTACATGCTCTTTATATATTAGGTTAATTAGGTTTCTATAAACCCTAATTTAACCTGTACTGGGTTTTTACACACAAATGCCGATACCTAATAAATATTTTTAGAGCCCGAAATTAGATAACTTAAATTACCTTTTTAATTTTCATAGCCCATAATATAATTAATTTTTATTCATAAATACTTCAAAAAAATATAGTATTTTTTACAAATACATCTTATACAATTTTCTTTTTAAAATTATATTTCTTTCAATTTTTAATTTTAAAACTATCCCAATTTTAATATAAACATTTTTTTATTATCCTAAACTTTAAAAACCTAAACTCTAAACTTAAAATTTTAAAACCACAAACCCTAAAATCTAAAAACCTAAACCTTATAATCCTAAACGCTAAACCTAAAATTTTAAACCCTAAAACCTAAATGCTAATGTAACGCCTGTAGTCAAGGTCTTATGAATAGTACCTTCTGGGCTCGAGTGATATTTTTTATGGTGCAAGGCATCATTACGAGTCCAATGATTGGCATATTGATCATAAAATTTTAACGAGCCTGAAAATAGGGAAAACAAATGAATTTAAAAATTTAGCAGAACCAATAAATAATTTCGGATCAAGAACTAGTGGATGATGAGATAAAATGAGGTTGGGCCGGGATAACCCCGAAATGTGCCCGGACAGTCTCAAAAATACCATATCTTGAACCTCAAAAATTCCAATGAATATGATAGAGAAGGAATTATAATTTTCTGAGGTTGATAGATTTTTTTTTGAATATTTTATTTTGACAAGTGAATATTGCCAAAAAAGTCAACTATTGAATTTTGACTTGAAATTTTACGTGGCCCTTAGTTACACTAATTGAGAATTTTTAAAACTAAAATGTGAATTTTTTTGTGAATTTCTGAAGCCAAAAGTGACATAAAATGTAGGGTTGTTCAACTAGTTAATTCGGTCCAGAATCAAACCGAAAGAACCGAAAACCAAAATGTTAAAATTTTTAAAATCGAACTGAAATTTTATGAGGATTGAACTAAAAAAATTGATATTTATATAGAACCGAACCAAATTAATCAAAATTCTATATATTTTTTATTTTTTTATATATAAAAGTCCCAAAATGAAGTCGTTTTAATAAGTTTGATCGCTTTGGTTCTTTTAATTTTTGCCCTCTAAGAATCAAACCGAATCGATTAAATCGAAATTACCCAAAAGAATTGAATCAAAAAAAATCGAGAATCGAAAAAATCAAACCGAATATACCAAAATGTCAAAATTTTGATTCGATTTTCGATTTCAGTTCAATTTTGCACAGCCCTAATAAAATGAATTTTAACCATTAGATTGCCATGTGTCATGATTTTAAGCAACCAAGCCCTCATACTTAAGGGGTTACACATGTGAACATCCTCACATGTGCCAAAGATCATCTTCAACCTCAAGATCCCACCAAAGCCGACACTAACCCACCATTTTCCCCACCAATTCCTTCATTTTCTCTCTCCTCTCCTCCAAACCTCACACAAATTATAGGAAATTAACCCTCTATCATCCATAGATTCCATTTCTACAAAGAAATTTGAGAAAAGAAGCTCAAATTTAGAGAATTGTCACTTGAGTGAATAGTGATAATTTGGTGTGTAAGTGGTCCAAACTCACTTTTTATTTCTGGTATAGTTAGATTAGGGTATTATAAGAATTCCTATATTTTTAAATTTTCATTTGGAGCTCTAGATTATTTTTGAAAATTTTTCTAAGGTGAGATTTGTGTATATTTAGGGTTTGATCATCCAAGTGAGGAAAACCAAAGGGACAAGCATAAAGTGGTGGAGAAAAGGGTGTTCTCACACCCTAGGTATGTGGAATAGGTTAAATTTAATGTGTCTTATGTGTATGCCATGTTTGTGTGCATTTACCTTGTATGGAAGTGTATGAAAATAGGTATATGCATGGTAATTAAGTGAATTGATGTTATAAAGTAGTTAATGGCATGGAAATAAAAGGTTTTGTATGATCATTTGAAAAGAAATGCATGTGTATGTGTGGTTGTATGTTTAGGCCAAATGGTATGGCTAATGGGGTATGGCATATGTGATCATAGGTATGGCATGTTATGTGTGGAATTAGAAGTGCAAATGGAGTGTAAAAGGCATAACTAAAAATGAGTACTAAAAGTGTCTTAATTAGTATAAAAATGGGATGAAATAATAATGTGGTAGTTAGGTATGTTATGACTTAATTTATGGTGTGGATATGAAACTTAAAGTGTGAGCATGGTACATGGAATGAGATGTGAAAAAATGATGATAAATAAAGTTGATATGGATTGAGCTATAATTGCTAAGAAAAATGAAATTGACTAAATGAATAGTGTCGATTTCGTAAAGTTACCAAATGAATAGTAACTTTACGACTGTAGGTGAACTTTTGGCATTTTATGTGTATATCATGATAATATGAAACGTAGTAAAATAATATGGTTAGAGAATAATAAAATAAAGATTTAGGGTCTGAATTAGTCATTGGCCCATTAGTTAGACACTTACTAGATTGGTTGACTGGTCAACTAGGGAGTTAGCAACTGCTAGGCAGCTTGGTCTTTCTAAGGCCATTGCTATGTGTTAGTTATAGCGAGTGCAGCTGCTGAGGTTCTGAGATGAACCCTATACAGTAGGGTATTAGGAGGTCTACCTGGGCTGATCCCTGCTACCCATCTGTTTGTCTATCTGTGGATATTGGGAGGTCCTACGGGGTTGATCCCTGCTATCCACCCGAGAGGGTTGTGATGTGATTTATAGATATTAGGAGGTCCACAGATTGATCCCTGCTATCTGCTAGTCCATTATTGGGAGATCTATAGACTGATCCCTACAATCGAGCAAGGTAGGTGTAACTACCTAAGTCCTAAAAGTGGGCCATTACATAAGATAGTCCCGTTATTCGGTGTTTTAAAGAGTTATCTGTCTGTCATGAGCCTTTAATAGTAATAAACTAGACTGAGTTATAAATGAATAATAGAACTTAACAATACACTGGTTTTAGAAGAGTGAGGGTGAATATTAGGTATATTGAATGTTGCATGTTGCTTGTATGCATAATGGACATATTATATTTGGCTTATTCCACCACTAAGTTTTATACTCAGTGTGTCGATGTTCCGATGTACAGGCAGTAGACTGAGCGACGATCGGCATCAGACATTATCAGTGTAGCTACTGTCTAGTCCTTTGGTACTTTTTTGGTTTTCTTTTTGAGTTTAATAGAGGTGCACTCATGTATATAGAGATATTATGGGTTATGGGATGTCTATTCAACTGAGACTGATAAACTGATATGTATGTACAGTTTTGCATGTTAATAGACACCTATTTATGTATACTTATGTGCTAATGGGTCTATGACCCTGTGATCTATGACTTGTGTAATTTGTTGATGACTATTGTGATATGGAGCACTAGAAGGGTCCAGATGTGGGGTATGTGGAGGAATTGAATTAAAAGTGTTCTTTTCTGCAGGGTAATTTGGATTATGTTACCTGAGTAGTCGTTATGTTGCTAGATTTTCTTTCAATGTCTGATAGTGTTAATTAAGAGTCTTAACGGACTAAAATAAGCAGTAATAAGTTAATAATTAATCAGAAATGGAATAAGGACATGTTTGGTCAAAATTGGTCAAACTTAGGTCGAAGCTAAATGAAAGGCCCCTAAGGAAATCCAAGGATGGGTGTTCTCAGCAGGAAATAGCACACCCTGCATATTTCAGTTAGAAATGGGTAAGTTGTGTTACATTTAGTGGTATCAAAGTTGGTTTAGGCATTCCTAGGTGTCTTATACATGAGTGCATAAGTTTAGGGTGTTGTTTTGAGTCAAGCTACACTGTCTGATTATTTCTAATATAGTTTAGTACGATGAGTGAGCGGACCCCACCTAAGTAAGGGGAAGAGGTGGCTAGTCATGCACCTACTACCATGCATGGACCAGAGGTGAGTGCAATTACTCTAGAGCCAAGTGATGCTGCCCATCAACCATCACCTCAG
>CANXYI011469726.1:0-10335 GCA_948208565.1 Hura crepitans | reverse complement strand
TCCCAGTTACATTAGCAATAACATATTACTTAAATTTGTACCAGGTTTTTTTTGCTGCAGTTTAATTGAATTTTGTAATGTTACCACATGCACAACCCATATATATGCATTAAAAAAAAAAAAGAAATTATTAACTTCCCTAATTTGCTCCTCATAAAAGCAATAAAATAAGATGGACCATAAAGGACATGGCAAGCTTAAAAAGCCTGCAAATATTTGACATACACGCACTGGTATGCACCAACTCCCTATCACTCCAGTAAAAAAGCTTAGACAAAAAATATAACTCATTTCGCAGGAAGCCACTGAGGGATGGAACAATATTCAGAACTACTCATAACAATTAAAAGAACATGTATTAGAAGCTCAAGCTTCTTACCTCCAAACATTCTCCAACTTTGAGAATAATATCCTCCTCTTCGAACTTTTTTGTATCTGAATCCTTCGCAATTTTATTCTGTAGAAGAAGAGAAGAGAATCAGTGGTAAGCATCAGGAGTAAAGAAATGGAAAAAAGAAAGATAGATAATGCCAGCTATCATCTTCAGATAAGGTAACCATAATTAGTAAAAATAATGCACGTACAACAATGTGAAAGGTAAATGACTCGAATGTAACAAAACATCACGCATGCGCATGCACATATGACAATGGAACTTGCATTGAAGATAAAATGAAAACAATCACATGTATTCCCTCACGAAATTGGGAAGACAGAACAAAAATACTTACACGTGTTTCCTGAAGATTGTACTGCACACAAGAATAGAATGCCATTTTGTCATCTTTATTAACAAAATTGTGTAGTGCAACATCCAAATCATTGACTGGAAGAATCTCCATCTTCTGCAAGATGGCATCACCATAGGGAGTTAATTATATAATGACCAAATGCATATTCTGCTTCTACAGCTAGAAATATCTCTATCCCCATTTCCAGTATGTATTCTGCGCTCAATTTTACAGTAACTTAAAATATTCATGACTAAATAAAACCATCAAAGCGATCCTTCATGCTCTGGAAAAGAACAAGTTATGGGACATTTAGAAATAGCTGCCAAACATATAATAAGTTTAAACAGAAGATATGTGAGAATTCAACAAAATACTGTTATGCCTAACACTATAATGACTACCGAGTGAAGATGTATATTAAATGCATAAGATAAACAAATTAAATTAAAATCAGTTGGGACAAGGATGGCTCAGTACCAGATTACTTTCAGCCACCAATGCTTCTATGTTTTGTTGATTTAGTTCCTCTGGACGAAGGCGTTCTGAATCATCGAATTTAGCTGTCATTAAGCAAACAGAAAGAACCATATAATAGCATCAGTTTTCAATAGAATATAACCAAAGCATGAAACTGAACTAGAAAATATAGATAACATGCAACTCAGGCCTTGCTCTAATATATTCTCCGTAATGAAATGGAAAGACATCATATCCTATTAGATTGAACATTGTTCTATGCTCATCAACATGTTCAGTGTTAAATCTGCCTTTAGATACATGTCGGCTTGCATGGAAAATTTTCAAGTTATATCACAAGGACTAAACATCAGCATTATTTTTTTTCCCTTTCCTGATCTCCAAATGGATAAAAATAGAATGCTGAATAGGATGCTAATTAAGTACTCATATGCAATCTCATGTACCTTATCTGTACACTTCTACCAGGTTATAGACAGAAATAAGTAAGCATAAGGCTTGCTGAAGCATGCCAACGTATTGTAAAAATGTGACCAACAATCAATACATAGTTAATAGTGTATATCAAATAGAGGATTCAAATTACCTTGTCCCTGACCCTTCCTGGAAGCCTTGGAGAATATAAGAATGTCTTGAGGATTAGCAACCTGATAAATTAAAATGACAAATAATAAATAAAAATTGAAGATGTTACCAGAGTACAGTTTTTTTTTTAATAAATAAATAAATTAAAAAAAAAGCAGAACAAGTAATGGACAGAAACTACCTTTCCCACATACTTCTGGCCAAAGCGTTGAGGATTTATTGTCATAAATCCAGAGTAATCTACCTGCCAAATCAACCAAAAATTCAATATATCAATGCATTAGGAAGCAGAGAGAGGGAAATGTTTCTTATCTTTTTGCATTTGAATTTATGTCTTCCAATAAGGCATAATAAAATATAAGTAACATCCACAATTCCTACCTCCAGTAGTCAAAATTTTATGCTTTGCAAAACATTCAGTAGAGAATATTAGGAACTTTTTCTTTTTCTTTTTTTTTTTTGACAAAAAAAGGGAAGAAAATGATAGAATATTTAAAAGATATGGGACAGGATGGAATGACCTTGCTCAAAAGATGATTCAGAAGCATTGAAAAAAATAAAAAATAAAAAGGTTAAAAAGTGCAAGCGATGCTCAAATTCCATGAGACTTTATCATTAGGACTACCATTGGTATGTACAGATGCTACCTTTATTCGAACTAATGGAAGCTTGAGCTCTGATCTGCTAACAGCCTTTCTATTAGAGTTCTCTATCAGATTACTGACCTAAGAAATTGAAGTAGATACTCTTAGCATATGTTTGATTATGAGCAAGCACCTTCAAAATTAAAAGAATAATGCTCCTGTCTTTTACCACTGAAACTAAAAACTTACCACTTTATCCAAATGTTCAAGAATTGAACCCTGATCATTGGGATCAATGTCAGCTACATCCTTTAACACAACCTGCATTATGAAATTGAGTAAGCCTTGAAAAGTTCTTTCAGATACAAAGAAAGGTCACTGCCAGGTTACCTCTGCATATTCAAAAGGTCTCACTGACGTCAAAGGTATCTTGGTTGGGCGATATTGATTTCCCTGTACAAATTCAACATAAAGGAACAAATCTTAAACATGAGGCATAAACATTGCATTATCCTAGTGCTGACACACCAAGATTTTCCTCTAATCTACCTTAATTTCCAGAAGCAGCACATGCTTTGGCTTTGATTCTCCATCTATTAATGATGTTGCAACTGAAGAACCTGGTTGAGTGATGTGAAATCCCATCCCAGGAACTTCCTTTTGAAATTAAAACACATCTTCAATTAAGTAAGAAATTTCAGATTTATTTAAAATAGTAGGGAAAAAATGTGTCATTGGCACCTGAGGATCAATTAAACATTCATGTTCATGCCCCCACACTATGAAGTCCAGAAATCTTGGGAGAAAGTGCTCATTTATTGCATTTTTTGGATTTGTCTTCACCCTGGAGACGACAAAATTTCAAATTTACATATACTTGCATATTAAGATACAACTCCAACAACTCTCACTTGCACAAGAACAAACTTTCAGTTACATACAACCTGTTCTGATGAAGCACCAAAATGTTGAACCAGTCAGAGAGTTGACAACCTCCTTGAGACTCAGGTCTCATCCATTGCACAGCATGTGGTGTCTGAACGAGTAAAGATAAAAACAAGAAGACATTAGTATTCTTCAAGACAGAAATTAAACGCCAGATTATCACACACAAAGCACCTGGAACATTCTATTTAGCCGTTCATCCCTTATGTTTCCAAGACCATAGAGTGCTACTGCTGTTGAACCCTGCAATTCATATTAGCTATAACATTGAAGCCACTACATAAACAGGATAAAGAAATAATCCCATGATCCTGATAATAGTATTACCAACGTACTTTCCTAATAAGAATAGGGTAGAGTGTGATCTGACCAACACCAGAACCCTCAAGAACCATTTTTCCAAAATAGTTTACAAGATTACATGCTGAAAGAATATCAACTGCTGAAAGGTTGTCCTGTTGCCAAAGAACAAAATGAGAAAAAAGAAATATAGGAAAACTCAATTACATTGAATTTTCTGACCAGTTTGCTAGCTAACACCCACATTACATGATTTCCAGATCAATAAGTTAAAATGAGAATCTGTTGTCTGCTTAGCATTTTCTTAGAAAATAGCAGACATTTTTGTACACTAATTTAAAATGAAAAATCAAAAACAGGCAACGTTTGTTTGTAGAAGAGAAATGAAATTTGTGGACAATAGCAGGAAGTGAATTTCTCTCTTGGGACGGGAAAGAAAGGTTATAGAATGCAGATTCCTTGATAAAACATGCAAATTAAATTTTCTATATGCTAACTTTTCCTCTCCATCTAGCAGCTCCTTTCTCAAAATTCAACCCCTCCCAGCCCAAAAGGATAACAGTGGCAGTTAATCAATCATAAGAATTAGAATCATTTATCTTGATAAAATACGCAGCATTTGATTTTTAGATTATTAAAAATGCAGAAGTAGCTATCATTATAAGGGCTGCAGTACTGCACTATTGACCATTGTTGGGGTTAACTCATTAATTTTAAACCTAGTAGTACATAGTTGCTGATCAGATTACTACAGTAGCAACCCAGAATTCACACTTGCTTTTTCTTGGAAGCTGAACAGAGGAAAATAGGAGGTCACAATAAAGTCCTTAACCCTGTAAAATTCAAACTGATATAAGATGACCAAGCAGCACAACATGGTAAGCCTTTGCAGTTTGTTTACTATTTCGCTAAGCAAAACAAAAGAGGTGCAAATATAAATCTAGATGTGAGCATGTAAAAGAATGATTGACCTATTGTCTTAAATACGCAAAGAGAAAAATCATTGTACCATAAATCCATACCACTCCAGCAGGATCATCATGATTTCCATGGATACTGAACACCGGCAAACCAACATTGAAGTTGGGATCTTCATAGTTTACATGTCCAAATCTGTTAAAAATAGATAGTTATTACAACTAAACAGCATGCTTCACAAGTTCCTATTTGATTTCTTTGAAAGACATGTAAGCATGTCTCATTCCGTCTTCCATTATGTTTTTGCATGTGCATGCATAGGATACGAACCTCACAAACTTAGTTCAAACCAAAATGGATCACTTAGCCACAGAACAGGCATCGACTACACTTTTACTAGAAAAAAATAATAACAGAATAAGAAGTTCTTACGTATTTGCAAAATTCACAGTTTGGTCACTAACAACCTGGAACTGCACAGGTCGATCATTGAGACAGTAGAGACGGAGAATCTCAATGGCCTTGACTAATGTTGACCTTGAGGGCTTATTTTCATGGAAAAGATCACCACCAAGGAGTAAGAAGTCCACCTGTTACCAGATACAGCAGAGCCCAAGTAAGACCAATATATGTTTATCAGCTCCTTGGCATTTAAATACAGCTTCTTCTTTAAATTTAAATGCTATATGAAGGATATACAATATTCTGCAAAATTAACAATATCAGCAAACAGTAAAATTCAACAAAAAAGAATAAAAAATTTATAGGCAGAGAAATGTGCATGATAATTGATAAGCAAGCAATTCAACATGAACCTTGTGCCAAAAAGCATTTCTATCAGGTATAGCAAACATTTTCAAAAGCTAGCAAGAATAACAAATTAAAATTAGGAAACAAAAAGCAGCGCACAGAGGCATATCAAATGCTTTCGCTCAGCACCTGTTTTTTCTCAGCTATTGAGCATATCTCTTCAAATGCCTGGAAAGAATCATGCCGCCGTATTTCATCCTTCTCCATATACCCCAGGTGGCAATCAGTTGCAACAAGTATCCGAAGTGTATTTGGAATATCCTCCCTAGCAATCCATTCCAATATAAAATAGGATAAATCCTAGTGCAGCAAACAACAAATAGCCAGCTTATCTTTAATTGCAGTAGCTAATTACTGATGCCAACCCAGTCAATAAACGGTCCAGATTTTATGCGACCATAAAGTTAGGTTTATCATAGCATGAGCATTCCTTTAAGTATGTTTCTGAGATAATATATTCTGTATCGCTCCATACAATTTAAGCTGAATAACTATTCAGCATAGCCAAGACAACTTTTTACCTTCTTGTCTAAATGTCACTAAAAACGGCAAGAAAGACCTTTATTTATATCCTAGCCGCTCAAAGATTGAAAATAAGATAAGAGCAATACGAGGGAAAATTCACCTTGGCAAGTCTCCCATGATGCCCAAGCTACAGCTCACCAAATATTTAAACCTGCAGAAGCAAACCCACAACGGTCGAAATTTTTTTTTAAAAAAAAAATCTACGATTAAATCATTGTCGAAACCAAACCAGAAAAAGAAAATGAAAATGAAAATGAAAATCTTCACCTAAAGAACCAGGAGGAAAAAGAAAAAAAAAAAAGTTGAACCCTAAGAGAGCGCTCCTTCGAATATGACAAATAACGAAGTAATGATATAGGAGTGGTAAACACACTGTAAAATCGATGTCTGATTGCTGACAATAACAATGAAAATAAAACTAGTCAAATAAAATAACAAACAAGCACTCAAAGGCTGTTGAAATGTTCGAATTTTTCACTGATTTTCTCAGGAAAAACCAGCTTGATAACAAAGTCAATTAGACCAAAAATCAACAGAAAGAATACGATGGTTTAAACCTTTCAAACTTTGGAACTGCAAAGAGAAAGAGATGTTTCGACAAAGGAAACAAGAGGCGAAGAACGGAAGGAAAGCTGAGAACTCGAGCGGAGAGAGTGAAGAGAAAGTGGACTTTCGGTGGCGGGCAATTTCAAAGAGCTACGAAGCAGAATTGGGCAAAATGATGGGTAAATTTCGTCAATCACCACTAAACTATACACTAATTAACTAGTTTTCCGTTAATTTTAATTTTTCATTTAAAGACCACCAAACTCAGATCTACTCAGCAGTATTGTCCTATTTACTGATTTAGCTATGTTTCGTGTTGATTGCATTGCATCCACGTGGCATTTATCTTAACCAACCCATTAATTTTTATAGGTTATATAGGTTATAAATAAAAAAAATTAAGAAATTGTTTTGAAATTATTTTAATAATTAAATTAAAAAATAAATAAATAATTGAAAAGAAATATTTTCATTTTAATTTTACATTTCCCTATTTTATTAGAATTTAAAGTATTAAATATAATTACCTTAATTGTATAATAACACTTTTAAATCTTAAAAAACCATAAGAATGCCATTTAGACTTGTCGTTTAGAATTAGAATCAGAAATTGCCAAAGTAAGTTGAACAAAATATAAAATTTGAACCAAATCTTATACTCAAAAATTAGATTTTAATTTAACAAAGAGTTCAAAATTTAAATGATTTAGAGCTAATTTTGATTGATTCAATTTCAAGTTGATTTAGTTCAAAAACTTGCCTTGGTTATGCTTACCAAAGGCTATATGTGTAACTTTCTCTCTCCACTCTTCTTGAATTTTGATTCTATGTATTTTTCCATCAATTTGAAAATACATTAATTTCCCTTCATTTTTCTCAATTTCTCTTATTTAATTTTTTTTACCACAATAAAGAAATTGCAATAAATTTCTTTATATCTCTTTAATTCATTATTTCCTTTAAAAGAAATATACTATTAGTGTTCTTCCGATATTAAATTTGATGATCCTTATTGCTAAATGAGGAATAACAACTCAAACTTGATGAAGTTGATGTTGCAATTTCTCAATCTACGCATTACTCATTGTGACAACAAACCTTCATCTATTCAAGGATCACGAGGTAAAGGGTGTGGCTAATGGACTTATGGACGTAGTCACAGTGGCACCATAAATTTATCTCAACTACCTACTAGTCATGACAATTCCAAGTAGCCTACATCACACCAATCTTTAGGTACCTTTGATTTCCTCGTTACTTGCCACAATTGCATTAGACAAGAACATGCAAAGCATGTGCATCCTTCACCATGCTTTTTTTATAATTGTGGGGAAGATAAACCAAGCTTTAATCATATATCTATTAGTAATGCATTTAATACTAATTGGTTGGTTGATTCTAGAACTATACATCATTTAATTATGGATTTGGAAAATCTTGCTCTCCATGATGAATATACTGGCACAGAAGAAATTGCCTTAAGTAATGGCACTTGTTCCTCTATTTCTCATATCGGTTCCTATATTTTACATGCTAATACGTGTTCTTTTCTTCGTTAAAATATTTTGCCTATGCCATCTACATCACAAAATCTAATTTTAGTTAATTCTTTTGTTAAATCTAATCATGTATCTCTTGAATTTTTCCTCACCATTTCTTTCTATTAAGGACTTTGAAACAAAGGTGATTATTTATCAAGGCAAAAGTAAGGATGGTCATTACTCTCTTCCAATTACGAATATTGACTTGCCTCCTGTTCAAGCACATGCTATAAGCCTTACAATATGGCATGCTTGTTTAGGTCACTCCTTACTTTTTACAATTTGCAAGGCGATTCCTTTTAGTTCTTTTTCGAATTTTGTTAAGAACAATAAGACTTAATCTGTCATGGGTATGCAATTAGTAAAATTCATAAGTTACCATTTTCTTTGTCTACGTTTTTTATTACACAGCATTTGGAATTGGTTTATTATGATTTATGGGGTCCAGCGCTCGAAACTTCATTTAAAAGATTTAAATATTATGTCATTTTTATGACATTTTAGCAAGTATATGTGAATTTATTTTCTTAAGTCTAAATATGAGGTTGTTACAATATTCCATCAATTTCAAATTATTGTTAGAAAATTTTTAAAGTTCTTATTAAATCTTTTCAAGCTGATTAGAGACGTGAGTTCCAATCCCTAGCTAATTATTTGTGAGAAAATAGGACAACTCATCATGTCTCTTGTACTTATATGCTTGAATAAAAAGGGTGTGTCGAATGAAAACATAGTCATATAGTAGAGATGGGTAGAGCCTTGCTTAGTCAATTTCATGTTCCTAACAAATTTTGGTCATTTGCCTTTAATACTATTGTTTACCTAATTAATCACTTACCTGTTTCACAACTAAATTACAAGAGTCCCTTTGAGTGTTTATTTCATGAAAAACTTGCATATGCTTCTCTTGAAATATTTGGTTGCCGTTATTATCCTAGGTTGAAGCCTTATGCAAGACACAAATTGGATTATTGATCTCGTTCTTGTGTTTTTCTTAGTTATAACTGTCTTTACAAAAGCTATAAATACTTTGATGTTGCCTAATATAAATTCTTTTATTTCATGCAATGTGCTTTTTAATGAATATGTTTTTTGATTCGCATTAAAGGATGTTAACCCCACTTAACCTAGCCTCCTATTGATGCTTTTCCATTATAAGTTTAATTGCCAATTGCTTTTGTTCTGCCATTAGTATCTGTGTTTACATCATCACCATCTACTTCATCTATTGCATTTGAAAGCCAATTACCATGTAACGCCCGTAAGTCCAAGTTCTATGAATAATACCTCCATGGCATGAATGGTATTCCCTGCAGGTCGAGGCATTTTCACGAGGCCAAAAAGGGGCGTATTGGTCATAAAACTTCGATGGGCCTGAAAATGGGTAAAATGAAAGAATTTAAAAATTTAGCAGAACCAATAAGTCATTTTGGGTTAAGAACTAGTGAATGGGGAGATAAAATGAAGTTGTGCTGGGACAGCCCCGTGATGTGCCGGGACGGTACCATACCTTGAACCTCAAAAATTCCAATTGACATAATGGAGAAGGAATTTTAATTTTCTGAGATCGTTTGGTATTTTTTCTGAATATTTTATTTTAATAGGAGAATAATGCCCAAAAGTCAACAGTGGAATTTTGACTTGAAATTTTACATAGGCTTTAGTGACACTAATCGAGCATTTTTAAAACTGAAATGTGTATTTTTAGATGTCCAGAGAAATTTCTATGAATTTCTAAAGTTAAAAAGGAAATCAGGAGAAAACGAACCATTAGATCGCCACGTGTCACCATCTGAGCCATCCACCTATCCCTATATAAGGGCCCACACATGTAAGGGGAGTCACATGTGTGAACCAACCTTTTCTTCCTCTATTTTCCCCCTTGGCCGACACTATTAGTGAGTTCTCTCTCCTCCTTTTTTTCATCTCTTTCTCTCTCCTCCCACCACTAAAATCCATAAAAGGCATGAAATTAGACCCTCTATGATCTCTAGAGTCTAATTCAAGTAAGGAAATTGAGAAATCTTGCTTGTAGAGAGAGATTTGCAACCTTGGTAAATAGTATCAATTTTTAGAGTAAGTGCTTTTATTTCAATTTTTATTTTTCTTTTAGGTAGAGTAAGGTATTCTAAGAAGTTTTATGGTTTTAAATTCTCATTTAGAGTTATGTAGGATTTTTGAGGATTTTTCTATGCAAAAATTTGTGTATGTTTAGGGCAAGAAAGAAATGTTGAAGGAGAACACCAAGTTAGGCACCAAAGTGGTGGAGAAAAGGGTGTTTTCACACCCTAGGTATGTGGAATAGAGTTAATTTGTGTACGTCATATGTTTTGGCATGGAAATGTGCATATTCATGTGTATGGAAATGCT
>CANXYI011469678.1:0-13138 GCA_948208565.1 Hura crepitans | reverse complement strand
ATTCTTTTTTCCATCGTTCACCAATAGGATAACTTGAATTTACCAACTAGAATCATGAAATTTGGGTGAAAAATGAAAGAGATATGGCCAATTGAAAACGGAGAGGGCATTTAGATTTTTTTCTAGGCAGTAAAGAGAAATTTATTTTCTTTTTCTTCTTGTTTAAATGAATTTTTGCTACTTGTCTAACCACTTGACACTTGGCATGGCTTCTAGGCCAGTTGGTTTGGTACCGATGGGTCCCATAACCACCCAAACCATCCTGAAGCGGCTCGATTTTTGGTAGAACTTTAGAAATTCACCAAAATTCACATAAACCTTAAAAAATTACACCGTTTATTTTAAAATTCATATTTCAATATCCTCTACCTGTTTGAAAATTTTTATAGCCAAATTCCATCAATAGGGCTGTTTTCAGATTCTCTCGATTATGTGTTAATCTAAAAAATTCTGAGAATATTCAAATGGCCTAGGAATCCAAAAATTCTTTCATTAATGGACTCAGTGGAATTTTTGATATTCAGTGTACACTATTTTTAGGTTTGTTAGGGTACATCTCGGGTCAATCTCGGCCCATAATATTTTGATTACACTGAAGGGTAGCTTACAGTTCAAAATGAATTGTCGGTTTTACTAAATTTCTAAATTTTGCTATTTTCATCATATTGAAGCCCCTCTAAGTTTGATGGCCAGTACCACTACCTTAGTGCACGTGCAAGTATCCTAGCACCTCAAGTTATAACACCATTATTGGATCTTTGAAGAATCCTGATAATAGGTGCACTTTCAATCTTAACACCCATCTTCTTGATCCTTTATATATCAATATCTCATAGGCCACAGGCCCCTGATTTAGTTCAATATAAAATCTAAGTTAACTGATCATACAAGTTTCCATTCATTTATGCAAAGGTTGATCATACAAATTTTTAATTTAAATAGATTACAAAATAGCAGCAACTTCTAAGAATACTGGACACATAACCTACAGCTATTACATGAGTCCTACTACACATAATAATTCAAATAAAAATTATCACCTTTGCTGATTCTGCTACTACACTACACCCTTCTCGAGGCTATCTTATTGTTCCTATTTACCTACACACTAAAACATTAGCACGCTGAGTATGAAACATAGTGGTGAATTTAATTAATTATAAGTATGTCTCACTTATTACACACGAGTAGTTTAATATATACATTTTATAGGTTCATACATATGAAGGTCAAATAAAAATATATCTTCCTTTGCATTTAATTATATACTATTATACTCTTTTAGCAAATTAACTACATTCAGGTCACTGCACTAATTTAATCATGTGGTTCATATATCTAGTTAACCTTTATGTTATGGTTAATGGAGACACAACCTTTACTAACATTATGCATGCATTATATACTTTTCTCATGCTATATTTTCTAGACACTCATAGGTATATCTATGTATTAATCTCAATTAATTATTTCCTTTGGCTCACTCACATTTCCTTTCCTTATATTGCAGACATCATATTCATTCAACTAGTTAATCAATTAAAAGGAATAATATTTAAGTTTAGACTTAGGCCCAACTAGGTAGACTACACTTCAATACACTAGACCTAGAGGGAAATAACTAATGCAGTGGTCCCCATTCTAGACCTATGCTACTGTACCGCCTGTGTGCCATAATAGAGATTAGCCATAGCCTCTCAAGACATAAGTATTGTGTGACATAAAAAAGATTAGCCAGTGGGCATGCCATGCCACAAATAATTAAGTATAACTAGGTGACATAATAGAGATCAGTCAATAGACCTCACCAGCCACTAACAAATAATCTCAAAATCTATGTGACGTAATGGAGATCAGTCCATAGATCTCTTCAGCCACTAACAAATAATCTCAAAATTTAGGTGACATAATGGAGATCAGTTTATAGACCTCTCTAAATAATCTCAAAGATAAGGTGACATAATAGAGATTAGTTCGTAGACCTATCTAGTCACTAGATAAATTAGCAGCTGTAAAACATTAAGTTAACTAGTCAATCCATCTAGTGGGTGTCTAACCAATAGGCTAATTAACCTAATTTCATGTCCATTCCTTTACTTATCATTTTTAATAAGATTTAAAAGTGGTTGATAGTCATATACAAATTTATTTTAATAGTTGAAATTTCACCTGAGTAGTTACAAATCATATCTGGGTCTTACTGGACAATTTTAAGCTTATTTTTATAATCCTAACTTAAGTTCAATAAATATGTTCGAGGGCATTTATTTAATATCCCAACTTCTTATGTTATCAACTTTATTAGCAATGTTTAATTAAGTCTGGAATATTCCTTTTTCCTAGGATAGTTATAAGTCATGTCTTAGGTACTTATCAATATCATAGGCTCGTAGCCATTAATGTCTCTATCATGTTAATAAGCCTATAGCCATTTCATTTTAGGAATCTTTTATGCCTTATGTCATGTTAACAATTTGCCTTTGTAGGCTTAAATATCTCAATTTTGTATTGTCATAGGCCCAAAACCAAACTTAATTATATTTTTGAATAATTAGAAAAATTTCACAAGGTTTTTAGCTTTCCAATTAAGTTTCCTTACTAATTTAGATTTTTCATACTATTAGATAATCCCTCAAATACCAATAAATACAAGTTATATTTTAACTCAACTTAGCATAGGTTTTCTTACCATCATTTTACTATTTTCTCAGTTTATAACATGTAAATACCATATGTATGTGTATTTATTCCATCATTAGTCATGTTTACCATTTTAAATTTCACTTTCATATTAGTTTACCTCCACACATAAATCATTTCATTATTTCAATAAAAGATAGTAACCACCATTTTAATTACATTATTTTCATAAATAGATTTATTTTATTAACTCCATAAGGTATAAATTAAAACCCTTTTACTAGCATTATTTTCATGCACTAGTGGCAATCTACTCTATATGTATTTTATTTAAGTTTAATTTTCTATTCTAAGTGTGTTTTATTTAAGTTCACATACACCATTTTTGTTTTTGCATGTCTATGTATCTAAAATGTGCATCTTCTTTAAGTTGTCACACATATATAATAGATCACTAGTCTAGGAAAGAACTACCAACACTTGTTCAAGGGTTATACACTAGGACCACTATCCTTTAAAGTTCAACTTCAAGTAATTTACACTTGCATTATACATAACTTCATTAAATTCACTACCTAGCTGCCTTCTTTCATCTTCATTAAAACACTACCATCACTTTGATATCGATCACCCTAACAAGAATGTATGCTTATATGTACATCCCACTCATGCCTTGTCCATCACGCCATATATATATATTCATCTTAACCTTAAGTGGTCTCCATATATAATTGTGTTATATCAACAATTCATATTTACAACCATACATTTCCATGCGTATATCCTTGTCCTAGATGCTTATATTACCATAAAGATGGGTTTATATATATATATATATATATATATATATATATATATATATTTAAACTTGGCATAAGAACCTCTTAACCAAACATCACAAGAGTGATGCACATGCCTTTATTCCTAAGCAACCACATCATCATTTTATTTGTGCACATATACATGTCTTAAATGTTCTTTCTAACAATATACATATCTACATATATGTATATGTACCTTATATCATGCATCCCTACATTTTTACACCTCAAAAAGTGACCTAAGTGTAGCCTTAATCCATTTTATAGTATGTACACAAAAGGTCACAATTTAAATTTCATAATCCTAACAAACTCCTCTATGGTTCACTCACAATATCATTTCTATTTCACATCACCCTTATGCATTGCATGCCAATAATTTCCACACCATATATGACCCTTACACTTACGGCACACACACACCTACATGCATACACCATGTTACCATGATGAAATTGTCCTTCCCATGATGAAATCCATATCAGCCCCTCATGCTTCACAAACTAAAATTTCCTACTCCCATTCACAAGGCGGTAACTAGATACACGCACACACATATAGCTACTTAAATTCTAGCCCACCTATTCCTACAAACGCAATAAGATTGATGTCTATCCTTACATTATCTCACACATAATTTACTTCTAAGGCACATAACTCACACTCTAACCTCACTACACTTTTAAACTTCCTCTAAAGGATTTCACACCAACATGCCATCCCCTCACAATCACTATTTTGACTTAATTTTTCACCTATAACCATGCCATAATAACACTAAAGAGGACCAAAGCACCATAAAAATTCAGTAACCACACACAATCATGACAATAATATTAAAATTCATCTCAAGTACACCATTTGTATTCTAATTTTCAAGCCACTTAATTATAGAATTCCTTTTTAAAGAAATAGCAAGGCATGCCCTTAATTATTTAAATTCACAAACCTAATTCCCATTTCCTATAACTTTTTTACTCGTTCACTTCCTCATCATTCATCATCTCCCCTTAACTATCCTTAGCCTTGAACAACTACACCTCATCTTGCTTCCATCTAGGAGTTCTCTTCCTCAAAAGGTGTAAAAATACAATTAGTCTTAGGAGAGGAAATTATTGCACATTATAGGGGCAAGGACACTTACCCTTTTTTCACTCCTAGTCATGCCACCTTCCCTTGCTCTATGGGAATTTCTTCAAGGATGAAAGTGAGCTATGATGGTTATTACTGGATGGTGGCCTTTCTCTACCTCTTGTGTAAGGCTTTAGGGGACATTCAGTTAGAGGATTGCATTGGGAATGATCCCCAAATCAATATACTTACTAGTCCCTAATATGGCTAGCAAATGGAAGAGAGGAGAAGAAAAAAAATAATTTAGCTTAAGATGGTGGTGGATAGGTGTCCTTTAATGGACTTGGCCATGTTACACAGTGGCTGAGTGAGATTAGGGGACCCTAGGTTCATGTTATGGGGGTCCCAAGCACCCCAGAGTTCATATTCCCAAACATAGGGGCTGCTAACTTTGAGGATTTTTAAAAAATTACATGGTTATAAAAAAAATGCACCATTTGTTCTTAAAATCATCGTTTGATCCCAATTTCAGGCCTGCAAAATTTCACAGTGCAATTCTATCGGGAAGTACTCAAATTAAAAATCAAGTTTTTCGCGACAACTCAGTTTACGATAAAACTTTGGGAATTTTTATACGGCCGCTCAGACTTCTAAAAATTGTCGTATTTATTTCTGAAGTCCTCAAATACATTTAATTAGAGGTACATAATGTTTCAAAGCCTAATTCCTTCGAGAACAAGGCTAGCAAAATTTTAGGAAAATCACAATTCTATTGAAAACCTAAAAAATCCCAAATGACATCAAAAAATTATGTTGTTTATTTTAAAATTCCTTATTTAATTCCAATTACATGCTCATAAATTTTTGTGGCCCAATTCCTTCGATAGGACAATTTTCAAACTGCCTTGGTTTGTATGCCAACTTTAAAACTCATAAGAATTTGCAAACGATCTTTAATTCTAAAAATTCCTTCAACGTTGGACTCAATGCAATTTTTAAGCTTCTAGGTCCACTATTTTTTGGGTCCATTCAGGCACATCCCGGGTCATTCCTAGCCTGACTAGATCATAGCCTACGACTTAGTAGTGTATGGCCTGAATTAATTTATTAGTTTTGCTAAAATTTTTATTGAGGTCATTTTCACCCTTTTTCAAGCCTTTGAGGTTTATAAGGAAGCGTATCCTACCTCAGGATTTGTACTAATGATCCGGCACATTAGGTTCCCTTTTTGGGTCTCGGGCACTGTTCTTGTAACCTAAGTGCACGGACGTTACAAAACGTGCCTTAATTATAATAATTAGGTCAATTACACATATCTAATGTGCTTAAAAAACCAATGAGGATTATCTAAACCATCGCCTTGCCCTTATCATGTCCCTACTCCATTTCGATAACTGCCCATTACAAACTTGATTTTAGAAAAATCATATAAAATTATACAATATCCAAAAATTATAAAAGACCCAAAAATTGGTTTCGATAACTGCACATTTTTTGACTCTTGGGCACCTATTAATAAATGAAAAATATTGGTTTCTCGAAATTCTTACCTGATTGAGAAATGAATGCTATTCATCCAACCCGAAAATTTTCAATTTCATAGCATTTTCCTTTGAATAACCACTCAATTATGTGTTTTGGAAAGGTGGAGAGTATGTGTGATCACTTGTATTTGACAATTAAAGCTTAAATTAAGAGAAAATTTGAAGAAAAAAGGAAAAACTCGCTCCTTTATGCCGTTAGGGAGTGAAAATGAAATTTTGACTAAAAAGTCAATTTCAATCCTATTTATAGTTATGAAAAACTAATTTTTTAATACTTTCAAAAATTCTTTTCTTCCCCATTTTATATCATTTTTCTCTCATTCCACTTCTCAAAATTAGTTTAATTATGTCTTTACATGCTATAAGATTTAGGGCTCAAAAATTAAAAGAACTGAATTAAAATGCCAATGTTACGCATCAAACAATTCAATCAAATTACTTCTTAACCTCCAAAAATTTTGATTTCAGTGCCATTAGACTCATTGGAATTTTTGAGTATTCAATCGTGTAAGTTTTATAATTTTTTAATTAATTTTGAAAATTATTTATGATTTAGCTTTGCCTTGATCACTATACACAAGACACTACCACAAAATTTTTTAACATTTTTAACTAAGCAAATAAATTCTAGTTGATTTCAAACTTTGCCAAAAATTATTTTATGACTAATACTTTCATCTAGTAACTTTAGGGCACCCCAAGTATCAAAAGCACTATTCATCCTAGGAAAGTACTATTAATAAAAATCTAGATTTTTGGGTTGTTACACACCATTTTACCAAAATTCTAGCCTAAAACACCTAGATAGCCTAGCCTTTCTTTTATTAGTTCCTTTTGTATAAACATAAATACCATTCCATTCTCATTACCCTTAAACCTTTGTCTTGGCAACCCTAATATTTTATTCTTGTCCTTACGGCCCAAGCCTTACAAATCCTTTATTTTGATAGCCGTTAAAATGCCCAAAAGAAAAAATATGCTAAAGTCCTAAACACTTTAATCAGAAACTCTTGGTAGATCTCTCATTCAACCTTTTTAACTAATAAAATCTTGCGTTATCTTCACAATTAATCCCATGAACATGTATAAAGGGTCTTAAAAATTAGTATTTTATCCTCTAGACAAAGTTCTCGATGTAAGTGATTAGAGTCATCATAAAAAGCAATTTGGGGTGGTAGTGTAAGCTAGAACCTCAAAGACTCTTGTACCTATGAGATCACCTCAAAATAACCATTAAGCCTCACCAACCATTTAGGCACCACGTCAATACCGCCAATAAATATAAGTGTCTTCAACATTATCATCCTTATGCTTTAGACACTAATAATTAGAAGAGCAATCAATAAACCCTTAATAAATGGCCTTTTTTTCTAAAAAAAAAAAAAGCCTAGTTCTTTGAATAACCTTTTGAGAATGTTAAAAGATTAATAACCCCTTTTTTTACACTTCCCACTAAAATAAAACAAACCAAAAGCAAACATTAAAAGATATGATAATAAAAGCTGGCACTACCTCATGCAAATAGAGAATATAAATTGGGAAGTACTTAAGCAAACATCCAGTTAAGACCTCCTTAGTCAGATTAAGGTTGCTTCTTTCCAAGGAAAGTGCAATGGAATGAGAAGTTCAATAATATTGCTAATCAACTAGGAAGATTCCAAAAAAAAAAAACCTTACTAGGATGAAATCCCTTCAAAATGCCCTAGGCAAAAATTAGAGGAATAGAGGGAAAATATTCAAACATGAAAACCCTAGTGGCTAGTTGGTAATAGAAATTTAGCATGATGAGGTCGAAGATTTAAATGACCCAAGTTTAATTGAATTAAGTGCCTTTGCAATAATTGTCTTTTTGTTACATGTTACCAAATGGCAAGCCACATCATGTAAAATAACTAAGACCTTTTTTTTTAAATAAAGCCTTCCTTAAAACCTTGGCTCATTGCTTTGTGTCTATCATAGCACACTATTAAACCTTATGAAAAAAAAGCTAATGTGTAGTCTAAAAATCCAAAAATAAAACACCTTTCTACCTTTTCTATAACAAACCTTTAGAATAATAATGATATGGTCCAGCATTAGTAAGAAGAGGCTATGCTAGAAAATGTATATCATTTGAAGATTACATATCAATACTCAAAATCTTAGTGCTCTAGAAAATATCTTTACAAAAAAAAATTAGAGGGGTGGCCTACTAGTGTGAAAACCTTATTCGGGAGGCACATTAGGCAAAAGTCAAGTAGCTTACTAGTGTGAAGACCTCTTTTAGGAGCAACACATGGCAAAAATTAAGGCATAGCCCATTAATGTAAAATCTCCTTCAGGAGCGCATTAGGCAAATATTCGGGCGAAAAAAAGGGAGAGAAAAAAAAAGAGAGAAAAAGAGGAAAAAGAAGAAGAAAGAAGAGAAAAGATAATAACTTGATAGTTTATGGGGAAATGGGTGCATCAAAAGTTAATAAAAGAATGTCCTCTTTGATTCATTACTACCATAAACCTTACACACTCCTTTAAACCAAAATTATTGTTCACTTGAATGAAAATGGACACCTACCCCAAAAATAATCAAGACTTAGTGCTCTGACACCCTGTAAACAAGCTTACTTCTAGTTTTAGCCGAATAAACCAACCTTTGCCCATTACTCTTTAAAATTGCCTTGGTAACATCCATCTATTAGCAAAGTCAATAACCAATTTTACTTGCATACTACATAACATGTATACACGTATAAAATTCTAAACATATAAATACTTTCATTTTGAGAACAAGCTCATCGTATAGTTGGGGTGAAAACTAGCATTTCATAAATTCACTTATTCATCACTACTAGCATGTGTTCTTTGTACTAAATTTTTTTTCTAGAAATGAACATGATAAGATTTAAATAATAATAAACTAGTTTATGAATGCTTACCAAATGGTAAGAGCATTCAATCCTTGAACTACCAAGCCATATTCATCAAAACAAGAAAAGTTTCTATGTGTTAAATGCTTTACCATTTGCCAAAGTGAATGATGATGCTAGGTCAGCAAGAACAATTGAACAAATCTTAAAACCTAGAATCCTAAGGACAATTATCAAAGTCTAAAGCATAGTTACCACATCAAAAGGTATACATTCATTCTTTTACATCATATAAGGCTATTAATATTAAATCTCTCTTTTGTAGGTACAATGTAGTTACTGCTCTTATTGAGAAATGAGAAAAGCTATAAAACATCAAGCTTCCCTATAATCCTAGGGGTAGTTACTAGATCATAAAAAAAGAGAAAAAAATTTAGTCTATGGGGAAGTATAGGCATTGCTTGTCAGTGAATAGATAACCTCCTCAGTCTTTAATGAGCCATAAATCTTGTATCCCTTTAGGCTAAAGTCGGCCATAATGGTAATATCACACTATCACACCTTTGCAAACCCAAATGGGCTATGGGAATAGAGCTTTTGATATCTTTGGCTCTTATCATCCCAATCTATTTTTAGAATTCCTCAAATCAACTTTCATTGGACTGTATCCATTCTATTGGTAACTAATCATAAGCATCTACATCATTTAACACATGCATATATACTTCTCAAATATCGTTATATCTCTTATCTTTTATCTTGAGATAGAGAATGCTTACACTTGTGTGTTTACAAAAGCCTTCCATATATCTTAATACCATTTTTTTGGGAAAATTACTAAATACTAAGCATCTTTTATGATCTTAGGGGCAATCACTAGGTTAAAAAGAATAATAAAGAAGCCATAGACATTATTAGCACATCAATGGGTAAAACATTCACCCTTTTAGCATATTATAAGAGACTAATAGTGAATTTTCATTTTTGTAGAAAGCGATAAGAGGTCTTACACATCAGTAAGAATAACTATAGCTTAAATCCTAAGGGCAAAATATAAAACACTATCAGTTTGCATTCACCCTTTTGGCTTACGTAAAGCACTAACAACAGATCTTTACTGCTATAAGGTACAAGAATAATTATGAACTTTAGTGAGAGTCATTGTAAGGGGTAAGCTTACTAGCTTTTTGCTACATAGTGCATTACTTCTCCCTTTAATTCTAAGCTTACTAACTCTAAACAGCCTAAAAAGTAGCTTCAAACATAAGCTTAGAGAGTATGGGCATCAAATAGCCTAGAGAGTGGCTTTAGATGTAGACTTAAAGAGCATGGCCATCAAATAGCCTAGAAAGCATATTCAAACAATAGCCTAAAAAGCATGGCCTCTAAATAGCCCATCGAGCAAGGATAGCTCTTAAACCTATTAAATAGAGCTCTCAAAATATTTAGTAAAAGTCAACAAAACCCATTGTGAATGGGTAGGTTTCAAACCCATTGAGCAATGGGAGCTCTCAAAATAAACTTTGAGGAGTAGGTATGCATCTCTTCCTATCTTATGAACTTTGATATGACTTAACATCAATAGTTTGCACTTCAAAGTGGGGGTAACTATAGACACTAGAGTTTGAGATGCTTCCTAGTTTTGAAGTGTGACACCTCTTACTGGATTCCTAAAGAAACCCAATAATTGGTGCACTTCCCACTAAGTCACCCCTCTTAAAATTGTCCTTTTGGTTTATTCATTTAACTTTTACCAATGTCTTAATATTTGATTCTGCCTAACTCAAAAACTAGTTATGTCTTCTTCTTAGCTTAGCTTAAGGTCCTGCCAACCTCTTTATGGCTAAAAATATTCAGTTATGACTACCTAGATATTTCCTAAAATTCGGTAGAATAACGGCTGTCCAGGTCATAATCCAAACTTTGAACATATAAAAACTTCAATAATTTCATATTTCATCTCTTGGACCCACCTAGTCCCCTAAATAATCAACCTAGCATTATCTGTCTATCAGTTTATCAACACAAGCCTTAGGCCATAATAAGACAATCCAAAATCTAGAGCCTCAGGCTCACATACCATAAGCATCCAGTAAAAAAAGCCACACATTCATGCAATCAAATAGTTTACTTATTACAAAACATAGTCCACATTATATATATTACATGACCAATTACATGGTATCCATTCCCCACCTATGTACATAAGTGCAAAACTATACACTAATCTATACTATAACCTTCCAACGAACTCCACTAAACTCAGGTGCATACACTATAAGGCTATCTACTGATTCTTATTACCTACGCAACGAAACAAGTATGTTGAGTATATAATATACTCAGTGGTGAATTTAGGCATTTAAATCATGTCACAATTATTATCATGTATATATATAGTGATAACATCAATTTGATCAGGTTATTATGCCAATAATTAAATATATATATCAAAATGACCAAAATGCCCTTAATTATATAAACAATATTCAACATTCCATTTAATTATTTAAGCTAAGTAATTTATTGATTTTTGCCATTAACATCAACATATAACATCAATAAATATGCTATAAATGTTAAATTACCAAAATTCCCTTAATTATATAAACTAATTTTTCATTCAATTAATTACTCAGAATCTATGTAATTTAAGAACATTTGCCATTATCAGTGCTTATAGGCCATTTGTTTCATTAAATTAATAAGCCCGACTAGATAGACAACATTTTAATACATTGGACCTAGAGGAAACTAAAATAGTGCAGTGATCCACATTCTGGACCTCGATTGCTGCACTGGCTTGATAAACATCATAAGACTTAGTTTATAGACCTCTTGAATCACATCTCCAAATTAATTACACATTCTAGTCTGCTCAATAGACTAGTCTATCCAACAAACTAGTGTAGTGGCCATCCGAGACGTATGCTGTTGCATCGACATAATTTAATAAATAGCAACAAATATGCGAGTCATAAAATGGTCTATCCAACAGACTAGTATTGTGGCCCTAAAATGGACCTTGACCAGTTTACCAACCTATCAGAAAATCAGACAGTGTAGCAGCTGCTAAATCCTCAAGTTGACTGAGCAACCCATTTAGTAGGTGTCTAACTAATGGGACATTTAACCTCAATTTATGTTTATTTCATTACTAATTAACCTCTTATAATATTGTTAAGTGGAAAATAGATATATCTTATTTTATTAAATAATAAAAATTTAGCCCAGTCTGGTATGTGCATAATTAGATAGTTTTAGGCCATTTTTCAATAATATTTTTAAGTCCTATTATACCCAAAATTTAAATCACATAATCCTTGACTTTATCATATAGGGAATTACTATTTATTGTCTATATTTATTTTTGGTTCAGGTAATGGTCAATTTAGAAAGTTATAGGTCATTTACATGGTTTGCGATAGTCCTTTCTAAGTCAATTTCTTAACCTTTTTTAGTGCAATTTTCACCAATACATTCATACTTTCAATAGGCCCAAAGTTGACATCAATTAGGCCACTTAAAAGGTGAAACAATAGGAATACATGCCACTTCATGTAATCACATCATAATAGCCCCTTTCAGGCACATATTTTAGGCCACTATTTATGCCATTTCTCAATTCACATTTAGTTTAAGGTTATGTCTCACTTTAGGCCACATTTTAAGACTATATATTAAGTGTCTTTATATTCATTAATATTCATTCTTCACATCCATTTATGCCATACCAATCTCACATATTTATTCAAATAATACCAAGCCAATTATGACACAAAAAGATTTATTTAATCAAGCTTTATTACACATACTCATTACATATATGCTGCCAATTCTTCCATGCCATTTCCATTTAGACCTCAGTTATAGTTAACCATTGTCTTTATTTATGAATTTTCATAGTATCTATTAGACATTAACCTTTTATCCATAGCCTAAACACATTCATACACATACATGCACATTTTTATGCCATATAAGATAGTTTATACATGTCACATGCCTTAGCCATAACTAATTTTCCATGCCTTCATGCACTAATCAATCTTATCACATGCCAAACCATCCTTTCACATAACATAGGTCTAATATACATGATAATCAAGATTGATCACTAGTATAAATTACTCACTCACATACCACACTAGATAACTATACACACATACACATATACACACACACACACACACACACACATATATATATATATATATAT
>CANXYI011469536.1:0-10647 GCA_948208565.1 Hura crepitans | reverse complement strand
ACCACATATATAAAATAAAGTTAAAGATAATGAATAGGTGTTTTAGACAAACATAGAATTGTATGGGTGTGTTTATTACATGAATTATTGCATGTTGCATGAATCACATATTGTATTTAGATTATTCCACCACTGAGTTTTATACTCAGCATGTCGGTTTTCGATGCGTAGGCTATAGATAAAAGTGAAGCAAGCATCAGACCTCGTCATCAGTGTAGCTATTCGAGTCCATTTTGGTATTGTAAATTTCTTTCTTATGTATTGTAATAGTAATGCACTCATGTGTAGAGGTCACGTGGGTTATGGACACTCACTTTTAGTACTAGACAATTATTTATGTATGGTGAACTGCTTAATTGTGTACTTATGATGTTTGAGTGAGTTTGAATGTGTGCTGATGGGTCTCTGACCCTGTGATACATATATATATTATGATTGAGATGTTTTGTGTTTTGATGAGATATTGGAGGACCAGAGGCTCCAATGATGTTTGGTAATGGTGTATGATTTCATAGAAGTGTCCTTTTACAGGTTTAAAAATTTGGATAGGCAATAAAGTAGCCGTTATACTGCCTGTTTGTTTTAAAATGTCTGGTTGCTCTTGAGTCCAACATAACAAGTTCATAAATTGATAGTAACTCATAAATAAATATGCAAGTTGAATTAAATTAAACAACCAAGTGATTAAAACTAGAGTGTACAATAATTGAAAGAAAGGCCTTAAAGAAATCCTAGGACGGGTGATCTCATAAGGAAGTGACACTTATTGCCTATTCAGGTAGAATGGGAAAGGGGTGTTACAAGTGTAACTGGGGCCCACATAAAATTTCAAGTCAAAATTCAATAGTTGACTTTTTGGCATTATTCACCCATTAAAATAAAATATTTAGAAAAAATATCTATTAACCTCATAAAATTATAATTTCTCCTTCATCATACTCAATGGAATTTTTGAGGTTTAGGGTGTGGTATTTTCGAGTCTGTCTTAGCCCGACCTCATTTTATCTCCTCATCCATTAGTTCTTCACCTGAAATGATTTATTGGTCTTGCTAAATTTTTTAATTCATTCATTTTCCCTATTTTCACACCCATCAAAGTTTTAAGACCAATACGCTAGTCATCGAACTCATAATGATGGCCCGCACTGTAGGGAACATCACTCAAGCCTAAAGGACCTGTTCATAAGACGTTGACTGTCGGGTAATATAATAAGGGCTTATTCAAATGGGTTATTCTATGGGAAATCTTTCTTAGCCTAGTTACTTGGTCATTACTTACCCCCACGGTCAAATTCATGCCCGTCGAGTTCTTTAGAGCACCTTGTTATTTAACTTCTTGAATCCTTTCTTTTATGAATGCTATTATCCTTTGTTCTAGTGCTACCATTGCCTTTTTCATCATGCCTTTAGTCACAAATTGACTTTCACCTTTTGTTTTGGGTTTGGTTACCATTTGTTATGGTAAGGAGTGTGAGAGGGGTGAGACATTTCCTTTAAAGAGCCTGAGTGAAGGAAAATCCTTACAATTAGTATGATACATGGTTAATGTGATATGCTACTTATTTCAACCATTTATGATGCCATGTTATGCTTAACTTCCATGGATGATCGTAAATTTGAAGGTTAGTGATGTATGTGATTTGTACATGATGTTCCTAGAGATAATGTTACCTCAAATGTATATGGATACATGATGGATACATGTTACACCTATACTACGTAAAATGGTACAAGTTGAATGAAGTTTACATGATGGGTGATAAGTATAGTATGCCAAGTGTATGAAAGGGATTTAAATTTTATGTTTCAAGTGCATGTGACCCCTATCTTAGATAAGTTGATACAAGGTGGATGTTAATGTATGCATATATCAATGACGCATGATTAAGCCTAAGTAATATGTATGGAAGCATGAAGTATGATGCATATGAGTTACATTGTGATTCCTATGATGCTAATGTTATACATGTTGTGTATGATTCCTAGTGATGCTTATTAATCATTGATCCATCTTTTATGAGGAAGTTGAAGTGAATTTTCTTCACAAAATAAGAACTAGGATTTTCCCCTTTAAAATCAAAAAAATAAATTTATTGCATTATTTTGTTAAAGGAAAAGTATGAAGATTATGAAAGTTCACAACTAAAATAAAAAAAAATGGAGAACAAGATTAATTAAAAAGAGCTTTCAAACTTTTGGATCAGGAATTTTCTTGGCATCGATGAGACCTTGGATGATAAAATCAAGAGTGGTGCATTTATCTGTGAGATAGCCTATCACCTGATGATAAGCACAATATAGATCAAACCTATGATTAGATAGAGGAGGATTAATTCATAGCTTGGGTGTTAATAGCTATGGTTTTTCTTCTTTTATGAGCTTATTCAAGCACTAAGATAGACATTTGCCCAATTTGGAGAAATGATTAGCCCTGACCATGTTAACATTAGCAACATGGCTTAAATTTTTATTTTGATGGGAAGGTGCCCCATTCTTTTTGAATCCTCAATTCTAAAGTGTTAATTCAAGATCAACAGTTATGTCCTTAAGCCATTCCCATATGGTAATGCCTTTAGCAGAAAGACTGACATTTATGTAGCTATTAGTATTCTTGATAAACATCTTAATTTGGTCGGTATTGTTGGGTTAGTTTCCCATTTTAAGTATGTTATCCCTCCATCATTCTAAATATTATAAAAAGGAATCATTGGGTTTTTGGTGTACCAATTCTAAGTTTTTAAGGGTTACCTCAATGGTTGCATTGTTTAAGTATTGCCTGTTTAATGTATAGGCTAAATCTTCCTAGTTCATTTTAACCTTTTTTTCTAAGCTATGGTACCAATCCAAAGCCTACCTAGTTGGAGACATACTAAACAAGCTTACCATTTATGCCTTTGATAGATAGGTAGAGCTCATAGCTACTGTGTAGTGCTGTAAAAGAGTTTGTGGGTCTGAAGTACCATCGAACTTGCTTAAATTTGGCATTTTGAATTTGAGGGGTATGGCATGATCATACTTCAAGCTAATGTCTTCTAGGTTGATATCTTTACCCCTAGTCACTAAATGACACATGGCTTCTAGTTTTTCATTCAGTCCTTTGATAGGATCTTTATTATCATACTTGGGTGGTGGAACCTCTTCATAACTGGGTTTAACTAGCAATATCTCTTCATTCTAAACCTAGTTATCAGTTATTTCTTTATAACTATTGTTAATAGTAGAAGTTTGGCCTTTATCTTGTTAGGTATATATACTTTATCGTACATTGGTCATGGCTACCATCATCCTTTTCTCCATATCTTAAAGGATCTCATTTAGTATGCCTTTTGTTACTACTTCATCTCTAGGCATGATCACTACTTTTTGTAGGTGGTAAATGGATTAATGGTGGTCATAAAACAAAAGGTTAGCGATGATGTATGAATTGTCTAAGATGATGCATAATATGTAATATATGCCTTATGATGTAAATATGTTGCACATGTATATGTGGATTCATGGTACAGATAGTTATTGATTGAATAAGGTCACAAGAGGCATGAATATGCAGTCAATAAACCTTTACAAAATGACATATTTTGATTCATGGTTAGTGTGTCATGTGCTAGTATAAAGTGCACATGAGTTTATATGAAGTGCATTTACAATGCATGAGTACTAATGGAAATGTAAAAGTTTATGAGATACATATGGTAATAAGAAAGATACAAAGTTTATGTCATGTAGTATGTATAATATAATGTTATGCATGAACACAATAAAAGATACAAATTAGGATATACAAAGACAAACACAAGTAAAAAGCCTTCCGATGTTATTACTCCCACACACATGGTCTTAGTAATTCTTCATAGGTGGGTTTACCTAAGCATCATCAGGGGATGTATAGGTTTGAGATTATAGTTCCAATTGGGCCCAATGACCTCTCATATTTAAAGCACATGTAAGAATAATGGCCTATAATGTTTAAGACTTGTTTTAGGTGAAATTAGGTTGGGACCATTCCATTTAAAAGGCACAATAAGCTTGGCCCCATTACAAATAAGGTTAAATGTAATAGGCCCACATAGTAATTGTAATGCAATTGTAAATGCTTAGGGTCATACAACCTAGGAGAAATTACTAAGCTTGACTATATAGGCTCATAGTTTAGTATGAGAAGGCTTTATGTTTCCCATAAGTAGAGTCCCTCCAAATGGGTCTTTCAAATCAAGGATAATAATGATTAATTAGTTAACAATTTCATATACCTAAAGGCACGAAGCTCGTGAGTGATGGATATGCTAGCAATCTACCATTCTTGAATGAGAAATGGGTTCAAGGTTCACAACACCATAAAAGGTGAAAAGGGACATAATGTATATAAAATGAAATGCATGGGAGTGATAAAAATTTGAATATTAGAAGGAATATTACTTAAGCACTTTTGAATTTAATTATCAATACCCAATGGGGTCGCCATTGTAGATTTTATTTTATTTTACTCGAGATAGGGTAGTTAATGTGTGGAGTTGTCATCTAGCTTTACACCAAGACCATTGATCTTTTACCTAAAAAGGTTCGAAATTAGATCTTATTTATGCCCTTAGAATATACCTTCCTTTATATTCTAATGTTTATCAATCCCATATCATGCAAGCAAGCATTTATATAATGCATTTATGTCATCTTTTCACTTAGAGATAATAAATTGGAATATTGAGAATATACAATAAGCATAAGTGTATATTGATATCTAGAAATTAGGCTATTTATTAATGGTTGTTTGACCTAACAATTACTCATAATTTCATGGGTATTGGTGGTAATTGCATAACTCCTATCTCTAGGAGATTGGCCTTTGTTAAAATACAATTTCATGTGAATTTTATTAAAGAAAACCAAAACAAATTTAGTAAGAAAACACCAATTAATTATGTACAAACCCATTGGATGTGAGGTTAGGCTTTTGGCATGTAAAACAAGTCATTAAACTACCAATAACAACTCAAAGCAATCCAAAGAAATAAAAGGTACAAAACCAAATAAACAAATAAAGATTAAGATATTTAAGTCCCATTTCTACATTGTCAAGTCTATGCAGACTCTAACATGTCATTGTTCACATGTCTGCCTATACCTCTATTCTAGTGATTACTTTTAAACAACTCAAGGAAGAGGTTAGTAACATAAATAATTATTCTTAAGGACCTAATGATAGCACTTAACTGAATAATAACAACAAGTGTAATACAAATATGAATCGTCAGACTACATGTCTAAATAATGATTATAAATGAGATAATGGTAGACTAATCAAGTAAAGGAAAACATAAATATATTAATAAAGAATTGACTTCAAAATATATGTCTATGCAGACTATAGTCCTTATGAATGAGAGTTCGTACGGACTACAAAATTGGATAAGCATGCATGAAATACACATATCTATATGGACTACTATCTTTGTGAAAAAGAGTCTATGCGAACCATATATTAATTCTAGAATATCAACAATATGCATATTAAGGAATAAAATAATAGTACAACATGATGACATCATATAATCACATCAATATAGTAAACATAACACATTATAACATGGTATACAAAGCAAATAAAAAACTATTATTAAACAAAACTCCACATATATGTCAAAAAACACACATATCAAAACATTTAGTCCATGCAGACCTAATCTGTGACACCCCTTACCTACTCTAGATGTCGACTAATCACCGAGCCTGACTAGGTGTGCATGGATATCAAGATATCAAACTTAACTACCTATATCATTGTATAGTTAACATTCCTTTATAAAAGATAGTATGTTAAAAATACGGGTTTTCAAAAAATTAGGAATCCTTATAGTGAAATTTTGATGGCATAACAACTATATCGAGCACTATCCTAAAATTTTTAATGTCAACTTTAATGAATAAGCAACTTCTTTATACAATCCTAACCCTTACACATCACAATGTGATATACCTGATCACTCTAACACCACTTAATCACAATGTATGATATCTTAACCTCAAGAAGAGATATCATACAACACGATATACAATCACACAATTTATTACAGCTCATGCACTTTAAAATCCAAAAGAATATTCAAGTACACTTGTGGTTACAAAATAATTATAATTTAACTGCAATTTAGCCCTTCTAATTACATATACATTTGAGTGCCATTCTATACATCACTTCTCTTACAAAAAGTGCTTTACAAAAATTAAGCCTTCTTCTTATCTTCCCTGATGTCCTAAGGCTTTGTCATTAAAAGTCTTTGTACCTATATTTCATAAAATAAATGACACACGAAGCATAATGCTTAGTGATGAAATCAAGATAATATATGTTGACATTGCCACTATAAATTATATATGTTCATTACATTCATTTGCATGCAATACCATTCAACACTTGTATACCATGCACATAAAGAGTATTATGGCATACTAAACACAAATTGACATACATTGTGCATAAACAATTCTATGATAAGCATGCATATCCAATACAGCATATAACAAACTCATTTTGCTCCACTTGTATCCATTATAAGTTTATTTACATCATTCTTGGACTTAGCCATATTCGAGCCATCTCATGACAATTATATATAGCAAATTCAACAAATATAAACATCTATTTATTATACAAAACTGTTTCATATCATACATAACCACATTATGCATTAGAGGCCTTATCATGTATTATGTTATACTTATATTGTTTAACCATCTTTTCTTTACTTATGCCCATAAAAAATTACCATAACTATATGGATAATGGGATCAAGATTTATATATTAGCACATATTTTAGACATGATAGCTATTGCACCAGTATAAATTATGCAATAGTTTCCCTCATAGAACCTTATTGCTATACTTGTGTTAATGCAGTGGTTTCCACCATATAACCTTGTAGCTGCACCCAGATGATCATATGACCATGACACACCTATTTGTAGAAAAAACTTAAAGTGAACCTTTGGATATACATTTAAGCATCGAAGTGCCCTTGCAACTGCTATGTCCCCTAACTGACCGGTCAACCTATCTATTTTTAGGTTGTTACATCTCATGGGCTAAAAACCACTACATTTAGTTTCACCATCTTATATAAGCTTATATAGCTTTTAACACGCTTATTTTTAGCCATTAGATCCCTAAAACTACTTATGTTTAATAAAAATTACATTCTCATGATTTTATGTGCATTATATCTCACATTATGCCATGTTTATGCTCATTAAATAATATCCACTTACATTGTGGATTTTTAACTCATATTTCACATTTTCATACTCAATTTAATGTCACATTGGCATTTTAAATCCATTTGTGCCTTTAGTTTCACAATTTCCTGATTCATGGCATAATGTGCCGTTTATACCTCTTTTATGGCTCTTTTAGATTTTAAGACCCTTTTTGGTCTATCCTTTCATTTCTTCATACCCATACATTATGTACATATTCATTTAAGAAAATTAAACACAAGGCAACAAAATCTTGTTATTTAGACAACCTAAAGCTTAGGTTTTCATTATAAGCCATTTAGCCACTTTGGTCCATTTAGGCTAATTTAATAAATCTCAACTAACACATCATTATTTAAACTTCAAACATCATCTTATACATGATTAATTCCCCTGAGCACAAAATTTTGGGTCATTATTTTCTTCTTGTTGATTTTGACCATAAAGCCATTTTATGCTTATGATCTTGATTCTTTCTTATTTAATACTTAGTGACTATTCAATAAGTTTATTTTCCCTTTTTGTATGCTATAGTCCTTTTAATAGGCATGAAGATTGTATTACATACTATAGAGATTATGATATTTTTACCGGGGATGAGAGTGGTTAGTGGAGTCACCACCTGGCCTTTACACTAGGACCTCTAATCTTCTGTACTAGAAAGGTTCAAAATTTAGATCTTATTTATGCCCAAGTAATATGCCTTCTTATATATTGTAATATTTATCAATCCCTTTTCATGTAAGCATGCATTATATTTAAAGTATTTACATCACCTTTTTATGTATAAGAAGTAAATTGCAGTATTTAAAAGAAATATGACAAGTATATTGTACAACTAGAAAATAAGTAATTGATTACTTGTTATTTAACTTGACAAGTACCCATAATTCCATAGGAATTGGCGGTAATTGCCTAACTCCCATCTCTAGGAGCTTGGCCTTCAAAAATACATTTTATTATTGTCACTTTTGATTAAGAAAATACAAATCCATTTTGTGAAGGAAAACAACATTTAATTATGTATAAGATCATTTGATGTGAAAGTTAGGTTTTAGCATGTAAAACAAGTTATTTACTAACTATTACAACCCCAAAATAAGCTTGCTATTTTCTTTTAAACAAAATAAATAGTTAGGTTCACCTATTACTCCCACTATTTTCTTTTAAACAAAATTTTTTTCCTTAAGAAAATAGGAAGCTTTGAAACAAACACCTTTTGTTCTAAAGGATTGTAGAAATAATATCCTTACAACTCTTTAAGATAACCAACAAATAAACATTTGTCAAATTTAATATCTAACAATATATTCCTTTTCACATAAGTAGGGCAACTATATACTTTCTGTGAGAAAGAATTAGTTTCTTGTTATACCATATCTCATATTGTGTAACATCAACTACTTTAGATGGAACTTTATTTAATGCAAAAAAAAAAATAGTTTCCAGTGCGTAACCCTAATAGATAATTCTATAAAGCCTATGATTGACCATATCATATCTTATAGAGTTCAATTTATTATTTTTGATACACCATTATATTATGGTGCACAAGGAAGATTCCCCTAAGATATAATCCCATTATCTCTCAAATAGCTCTAAAATTCATGGCTTATGTATTCACCACTTTAATATGATTATAGAGTTTTAATACTTTTTTCCCAATTATTTCTCAACTTTATTTCTAAATTCTTTGAACATTTCAATGGCTTCAAATTTTTATTTCATCAAACACAAATATCCATATCATTAGTAATCTTTAACAAAGCATATGAAGTAGAGATATCCACCTCTAAAATGTATAGCCATTAGACTATATACATTTGTATGCTTTAGTTCCCATAAACTATTACCACGTTCTCCTTTAGCATTAAATTGTGATTTTTTTTCATTTTGCCCTTTAAACAAGATTCATATACATCAAATGATTCATAATCAAATGATCATAAGCCACTTAACTTGTGTAGCTTAGTAATACGTCTCTCGTTTATATGGCTTAAATGATAATGCAATAAATAACATAGATTTAGGCTATTCTTTTTAAGTCTTTTGGTATTTATGTTATGAATTTATTTATCTTGATTAAGAATATAAGTCCCATTGACATTTGTCCCTGAACAATAAAACATATTATTTAAAAATATAGAACAACCTTGTCCTTATTAATAAAAATGTCAAAACACTATTTAATAGGACAAGATAAAGAAATAATGTTATTGTTCAAAGATGGAACGAAATAATAATTATTAAATTCTAACTAAACTAGAAGTTAAATTTAAATAATAAGTCCCTACAATTAATGCAATAACTTTTTCTCCATTTACAACTTATTGGTCCATATCATTCTTATTAATCTTCTTATTGCTCCTTAAACCTTTCATATCAGAGCAAAGATGAGTTCCAAATCTAATATCTAAAACCTAGTTGTGTTTACTCATAACAATATTGGTATTTATTTCAATAACATAAATACCTAAAGTAGAAGGATCAACAGGCTTCTTCTTTTTTAGAGACTCTAGGTAAACCTTACTAGTTTGATTCTAATGTCGAGTCTTTTCAAAATGGAAGCAAGTACCCTTAGTGGTAGTCACCTTGGTTGCAATAGCTTCTTGCCTTCTTCTTATTGATCCTACCTTGGGACTTCATTGTTTTCATTTTTTTGTTCTTGCCTTTCTTAGCAGATGTGGAAGCATCAATAACTATGATTGCCTTTTGATTCTTCTTCATAAAATCTTCAATAGTCTTAAGTATATTGATGAGCTTTGGCATAGTGGTGGATATCCTATTTATTTGATAATTAAGCACAAGCTATGCCTAAGATTTTGACAAGCATTATAGAATTAAGTCTATACCTAACCCATGATCCATTGCAAAGCCCAATAATGCAAGCCTTTGAATATGCCTATTGATCATCAGCCCTTACTGTCTAGCTAAATTTCTATCCACCATCCTACTATGGAATAACAATTTTGATATCTCATATACCATTCCATATGGTTCTATTAATCAAATAGTTCTTTCAAGTGAAAGATATATAGATAAACATTATATGAGCATCTATATGCTTATGTTCTTTCTGAAGCTCTAAGGATATATAGATAAACATTATACATGTTGCCAAAGCACTACCCTTAGAATGTTTTAAAAATTCCTATGGAACTTTAACTTGTGCATCATCTAGTGGCACAACTGGGATGGTGTTATCTAATACATTGGCTATTTTCTTAGATCATGAAATAATTTTTTAAGTTCCTATACCAATCTATAAAGTTAGAACAAGTAAATTTATTATTATCAAGTATAGGTTGATATTAGAAGTGATCATGATGATGTACGTAGATGTGAAAATGAAAAGATGTTAAAGTAAGGGCATGCATTTTATAAGGTCTTTAATTAAA
>CANXYI011469349.1:0-10616 GCA_948208565.1 Hura crepitans | reverse complement strand
CTCATAAAAAAAATTCTTCAAAAATATAACTAAACTCAAATCACCACAATAACTTAACAATTATGTAATTGAAAACTAATTTTACCTATTAAAATTCTTAAATTGAATAAATAAAAAAAAATCACCTCTTTGTCATCATTTACTCTTCCATTTTTCCATCTCTTTCTTTAAACCCAAGCTCTTAAATCTAATATTTCATGATGGAAAGGGAATTAGAGATCATAAGCTATAATTTTTGGTAAGCAATTTTGATGACATAAATAAAAAGAATAGTGAAGAACATAGGACAAAATCTTAGCCATATGCATTTTCTTAGGGAGGAGAGGGGTGTTCTCTTTCTTCTCCAAACTCCTTAAAACATGACACATGAGGGCCATTTATACTATGGCATGAGTGGTGGAGATTAAATGAGGTGGAAAAAATCAGTGATCTCCATAATTACATATATAATTATATTTTCTTTATTTATTACATCAATAATTCTAGATGTAGAAATTTTTGTCATCACCTAGGGTTACTTGTAAGGATAAGATTGAATTAGACACTATTCAATCCAATGGCCCAAATTAATCCCTACAAAATCCCTACATAATTTTCCTTTTTCATTTATTCTTTATTTCTCATTATTTTTCCTCAATTTATTTTTAATTGTTCCAACACCATTAAAATTCCAACTCCATGACTTTTAGACTCCTTAGAATATTTGAGTATCAACATGTTTAGCTTTGAAATCAATTTGACCAAAATTATTTAATTTATGATTCGGCCTTAATCAAGTTATTATTCATATTTGATCGGGTTTCAGATTTCACTTTTGATTTTTAGCCTTCTTAACAACCTCATTTACATCTTAAAATTTACCTAAAATTATCTTATAAATTATACTTTCATTTAGTTGGGTTAGTTTCACCCAGGTCTCGGAGGCACTATTCTTAGCCCAAAGTTACTATTCATAGTAGATTATTTTTTGAACCTTATTTCTGCATTTTCTCATTCTTTCTTAAGCAATCCTTATTCCATACCTCTTTTCATATAATTATGCACCATCATTTACCATATAATGTAAATTTTCAATTTTGCCCTTGACCTTTTTTGAAAATTCTATTTACGTCCCACTAATATTTTTCACTCAGTTGTTCACACCAACAGACTCTACCCAATCCAATATGCCTTATACATTTCCCACTTTTTCATCTAATTCCATCTCTATCCTCTTGTAGAACTAAATCGAAAGTTATGGTGTTACAAATAACTCCTCACTTTTATGCCTTTCGACCACCACCTATACCAAAATACACCATAACCACCATTTTATAACCTTTTTAAAGTTCCTAAAGTAAATATAAGAAAAAGGGAAAGGAAGGACTTCATTTAGAGATCTTTTCTTTTAAGTGAAGAAAAGAAGGTTCTAAAGTTGTTAGCTCTCGAATTTCATAGAAGTCCACCCTCTTTTTTAGTTTACTTAATAAAGAGTGAGTATTATTCAATTTTTAATTTATTACTTTAATGTTTAATGAGTTGAAATTTATGGTTCTGTGAAGGAAATTGCTCTCTATTTTTTAGGAAAAAATATATTGAATTCAGGGAGATAAGCCAAAAAAGAAGGAAAAGTTGAAAATAAAAGTGTTTAAATGAAGTTGCCAAGCTTGAGAGGTTAATGACTTTAATTACCTTGCTATTTTTATTGAAGTTTCCCTCAAGTTCAAGAGGTGATGGTGGTTTTGTAGTAAATCTTGACAAGTTGTGAGCTAGATAGAGCTTGTGACAAGGGGTTGCCAAGAGTTGCCACTCGATGCAAATCGAGAATCAATAAACTTGGCGTAAGTGTTTTAACCCAAGATAGGGACCAAGCCATTAATCTTTAAAGAATTGGATTTGTGGTTGACACTTAATAATCATTATGTCTAGTAATCAGTATGCGTTCTCCATATTAACCAGTAAAGCTATACTCTCTAATGCAAAATACAATTCCTAAGATCTAATATTCACATCAATCACATAAACAATATAATTATGGTAAAATAAAATAATAAATTAGTAATAAAATATGATATGGAATTTTGATAAATGTGACTACTTCAATATGTATAATTCTCATATAATCATGCCATTATTCATATATGAGCTGGGGCAATATGTTTATGACTTAAAAACACGATTTAAACAACTTCTACCATGCAAAATTATGCAAACAAAAATTAAAAATGAGTTTTATGAATAAACAAAATATAAAGCTATATAAAGTAATAAAATATGATTTTGATGATACTAATCTTATAAGCATGATAAAAACACGATTATAACTTAAAAACACAATGTTAACAACCAATATTATGAGAAATCATATGAAAAAGAATTAAAGTTATATTAATGATGAATAATCAAAACATGTAATTGTATTTTATTGGAAAACATGATTTTTAATACAACTAACCATATGACATTATGAAAACATGATTTCTTATGATGAATAATGTATATTCTAGCCATCAAAACCTATCAATAATGATGCTTCAAGCAAACGAATGATTTGTGATGATAAAATGCCGAATTTGTGGCAAAACTCTTCTTACAACTCTTTTGAATAGCTATAACACTCTTATAATAACTCTAAACTCTTAATAATATTATGAATTAATGGTTTTTAGAATATTAACTCTCAAACAAACTAATAGAAGCTCTTAAGAAACTCTCTTTCTTAAATATTGAATGTATATTGTGAATTATATGTATTATCTGTGACATCCCTCACTCGACTCAATCGCCGAATTTGAATAAGAGATAACACACAAACCAATATCTGAACTATCTTCGAAAATTGTTATAACTTAAAAACCTTTTTGAAAATTTATTTTGCTTTTAAAAACGTGAATTAACAAAAACTAAATCAAAGATATACTATTAAGGGTTGTCGTGTCAAAAATTCGACAGCATAATGGTTATCCGGTGACATTAGCCTAAATAGTAACCTATAATAAGACTCTTTTATATATATACATACATCACATCCATACATTATGATCCTTCTAATCATCCATAACAAGCATATCACCCATCTCATACATCAAACACACCATAGGAAATATCATCCATATCACATACATACATACATACATACATATATATATATATATATATATATATACACACACACGCACACATATATTTATGTCAACTTTTTTAGAAAGAGTTACAAAACACTTTAAATACAAGTCTAAGCTTGATCCCTTGTGTAATATATAAGTGTCATTATCATGATATATCCTATAATATATATAAAGGAAAAATACCAAAAGAAAGTTTTCTCTTGATCTTCTTATTAAAAATGAGGCTTTAATTCTAATATGTTATTTGACCTACGCATCGCAAAAATAAACGATACACTGAGCTTGGAGCTTAGTGGTGAATTTAATAAAATATGTATACTCATCCACATGCAATAGTGCACTCATAATAACTTTAGCATAAAAAGGACATACATAGCTTAATATATGCACACAAGATAGAAAACATAATTTACTTAAGCATCAATCACCATACATGTATAAAACATATTATTATTGCAAGTTATATACATGTCTATTTACTCTATGCCATCATATTATTTAGACTTATTATACCTTTATTTTTCTTATACTTATGAGATTTATTCTCGATGTTGGATAACGAAACTATCTAAGCCACAGAGGCCATACTGAACCACAAAGTTATACTGGGCCACGAGGGTTATACTAGATTTAGAGGTCACAATTTAGACCCAAAGGTCATAATTTAAACCCAAATATACCCTAGTAGCTACTATATATCCCTAATTGATCGGCCAACTTATCCAAACTAAGTTGTCTAATCATATGGGCCATTTAGTTTCACATACTTAAAGTAGTTTTTAGAAGTTTTACAATGTCATTTGGCCAACAAATGACCGAATAGGGTAACTAATATCCTTTTTAATATAATGTGTACATACATTTCAGTCATCATGCATCCTATGCATATTCATCATTATATATGCATTACAATCTTTCATGTATTATGAACATCGCAAATATATTACATTATGACCAAATAAATCCCATTCTTACTTTGCATCTTACATATCCAATTTGTGAATTCTCAAGGCACCCACCTATCAATCATTAGGTCATTCGTCCATCTCAAGACTTTTATACCATACATATATGCTAAAAGCCAATTACTTCCTCTTTGCACATCATTCTATACATACATATTTACATATTCACTTTATAACCAAACATTTCATCTTAGCCTAACATATATACCACTTTTACAAATCTCTTACATAGCCATCACAATTCCTTCACTTTATGGACATAATCACTTTCATGCATTACTTTCATAATTACTAGATTCAAGCAACATTCTAAAGTTAGTATAACACACATATTACACCATTCATGAAACCACATTATTTTCAGCTAGAAACTTGAGTAATAAACCTTAAATAGTTAATTCATGTTTATATACACTAACCACTCATTTATATAACACTTTTCACATGTATAAGCTAAGATTCAAGTAAGCACAATTAGACAACATTATTCTCATACATAAAACCATTCGGCTAAGTCATTAAATGTACACATAACTATTAAATTCCATCATTTAACATATGTTAAGCATTTATAACATATTACACAACTACCAAATCCATTTCTACATAATTACACATAACAAATGCATTAAGTACATAAAAAATACACAAATTCAAGATGTGACACACTTTTTCAAGACATTCTTTATTGAATACACTTACCAATTGACAACTTTAGCTCTTTTAAACCTTCTCTTTGCCTTTCCCTTTGCTTGGCTCTCCTTTCTATACAAACATAACACATATAGGCACATAAAAATCCATAGAAAAATCCATGCAAGTCCAAACTTCAAATTGACTCAAGTATACTCTTATAGACTTTAAAAGACATCCTAGAAAAATATAAAACCACTTAAAAATCCACTTAATCAAAAGGGTGTCACCATTCAACCAACCTTTAAACTCACAAGTCCTTTAAATCCTTTCATTCTTTCTTGCAATAAACTTTAAAATCAAGCATAAAACTCATCAATTAAGGATTTAGATGTTATTTTTGTAACACCTATAAGTTAAGGCTATGTGAATAGTACCTTCGAGGCTCGAAAAGTGTACCCGGAGTGTCGGGTCACCTTCACGAGGCCTGAGGTAGGTTGTACTGGTCATGAAACTTTGAGGGGCTTGAAAATGATGAAAATGACTTAATTTAAAGATTTAGTAGAACCAATAAATTATTTTAGACTGTAATCTAGTGTCTCGTAGGCTCAGACAAATTTGAGCTAGGAATAATCCGAGATGTGCTCAGACAGACCTAAAAATACTATACCTTAAAGGTCAAAAATTCCCTTGAGTTTATTGGTGAAGGAATTTGTGAATTCTGAGGTCATTTGCAATTTCTCTTAAATTTTAGGTTTTGCAAGTAAATTGAGGTAGTTGGTTAACTTACCTATCGAGGGAATTTGATTGTGAAATTTTATAAGCCTCGAAATGGGACCAAATAAGGATATTTAAAGTAAACATGATGATTTTTGGAGTTTTGAGTGATTTTTAAAAATTCCCTAAAGTTTCTATCAAAATCGAGCAATTTCGAAATGCTCAGGTGGCATGTGGCCCTACCAATGCCACCTTAACCACTATAAAAGGGCTTTGGTGACACCTAGATGCCCACTTGGCAACTGATCCCACCAATCACCCATTTCCTCCCTTTCTCCCTCACTTGTACCTGACGCTATCTTCTTTTTCCTTCCACTATTTTCATGGTTTCTTGAAAGCTTTTCTCTTCCTAATTGCCACAAAAAATCCTTTAATTGTGTTATAAATTGATTTGTAAAGGCATTGGAGGCCATAAGAGTTCCTAAAGCTCAAGAAAATTTAAGGGAGCTTAAGTGCACATAAAAAGGGTGTTGGAAACCAACTTTTGATATGTAAGTGTTTCCTCCCTCTTTAATTTATTTCTTAGAGTATTTTGTGGTTCTAAGAATGCTTATAACCTTAGAATTTGATTTGGGGACTTGTAGGATTTTTTTATGGATTTTTGAAGGTGGAGTGGCGTGTATGGAAGCTAAGGCCAAGTGGGTGCAATTAGGCTTTTAGCAAGCTTAAAGTGAAGAATAAGTCTCCTTTGTTAAAGAGGTAAGTGAATTTAAAGTATTGAAGGCATGTACGTAGGAATTCATATGAAATAGGTGTGAGAACCTTGTATGGATATGATGGATTTTAAGGTCAAAGTGTATGTAATGGTGAATTAGGCTTGTGTTTGTGTTAATTGTATGTGAAATGAATTATTAAAATGGCAATTTGATGAAAAGAGTGAATAGAAGGATAAGTTTCTCATTTAGCCGAGAGGTATGAATGGTATGTGTGATGTGTATATGGCTTGTTAAGGTGATTTTGGCATGACTTATAAGGTATTAGACATGAAAAATCCATGAATTATAATGGTATATGGTGAGAATTATGAGTATTGATGTGAGGCTTCATTAGGCCGAGAGGTGCCTTAGTGTGTAGGTTAGGTGTATGGTATGTATACTTGACATATTGTAAGGAATTTGGTTTGGTAGTGATGGCATTTTAGGGGTAGATAATAAACTTGATGAATAAGGCTTGTGTGTGTGTGTGTGTTTAGTGTGGCCGAGGCATGTATGAGGTATGTAATGGCATAGGTAGCATGATAATGGCATTGTGTGTGTGTATAAGTATGTTTGAATGACGTGAAAATATGTGTGCTTGAATGTTGGGAAAAGCATGTACATAGCCATTTAGAGGCATTGGTCTAGAGGTGTGCAAGGCAAGAATGGCATAAAAAAAAGAGGTATGGCATGGCATATGTATGTATGTGATTGGCATGATTGTTTAATGTCCATATGACATGAATTAGGTGAATATGCATGAGTAATAAGGCATAAAATGTATATAATATGGGATACCTTTTAATGTTAGGGAAATGGTTGAAAAATAAACTTGAAATTGGCTTGTGATAGCTTGGCAAAATTGACCTTAAAATGGACTAGTTTTGGCATGAAAATAATACCTTAAAGTGAACCAATTTGTAATGTTTATGTGACATGGAATGGAAGCCACTTTTATGGCAATTTGAGATATATATTTGAGCTTGGCTTTAGGCCTATGAAAGTGTATGGAAATGAGTGCAAATGGCATGAAAAGGCTTAATTTGGACCTAAAATAGCCTACGCAAAAATAGAAAATGACCTATAACTTTTCCGTAAAACTAGCTTAGGGACCTATACTTAAACATGAACATTATTGAACTAAAATAATGGACTAGACTAAACTTAATATGAATTTAATTATTCCTATGAGAATGACTTAAAAAACTAAAAATTGACCCGTAAATGTTCAATAGGACAAAAAATGACCTGTAATTGTCCAGGTTAAATTTTGACTATTAAATAAAATTCATAACTATTTGTTTTTCATCCTTAAATATTATAATATGATGATTAGTAAGGAAATGAACATAACATAAGGTCAGATGGCCCATTAGTTAGACACCTACTGGATGAGTTGACTGATCAACTTAGGGATTAGTGGTTGTTAGATGGTTTTTATGATTTTCTAGATATTTGGAGGTTTACAGACTGATCCCTACTATCCTTTGGAAGTGTATGATGTTGATGATTATCTGGATATTGGGAGGTCTATAGACTGATCCCTGTTATCCATAATATGATTTAGAGGTTGACTTGTTTGAGATATTGGGAAGTATATGGATTGATCCCTGCTATCTCTTGTTTGGTATTAGGAGGTTCAAGTGAGTTGATCCCTGCTATCAAAACAGGCCAGTGTAGTGATCGAGGTCTAAAATGTGGGCCACTACACAACTTTTAGTTCCCTCTTGGTCTAGTGTCTTGGGTATAGTCTATCTAGTTAGGCCTAATAAATTAAATGGAATTAATATCTATAGTTTAGATAATGGCAAGTTATTGCATGAATAATTTAATTAAAATTGCTACAATGGCATTTTGGTAATTATTGTGTAAAAATGGCATATCACCTAAATAGCATGATTTATTTAGTATATCACCCACACACTGCATTACGACTGTCATATTATAATTGCATGTGTGTTAATACATATAACATGTTTTGAATGCTTTAAGTTCACCATTGAGTTTCATACTCAGCGTACCAGTGTTTTGATATGCAGGTTGCAAAGATAAGCAGTCCAACTTCAGAGATCATGTTGTGTAGCAGTACAGTCCTTAAAGGGTAGCTAGAGCCTTTCCTTTTTATCCTATTAGATAGTGCTCATGTAATACACTGTAGGTATGGGTTAACATGCTTAAAAGCTGCTCTGTCTGTATGTATAAAGCATGGATGCGATGTATATAAATAGGTGCTATGTTTGTTTGGGTTGCTTGATGTTTTGATAACTGTGGACCTGAGGCACTATGTGTGATTCTGATATATGATTGATGTGTGCTAATGTTGACTGGGGAACTAGAAGGGTCTAGATGGAGGTTGAATGGAATGATTGTTTATAGAAGTGCTTTTAACAGGTGAAAAAATTTTTTGGTATGTCACCCAAGTAGCTGTTGTGCTGCCTAATTTTCTGTAACTTATTAAGTGTCTATAAATGGGTCTTTTAAGTCTGTCAGACCATGTATGAATATGCTTGAGGATTAGACTAGAAATCTAAGCAATACCTGATCAAGTTCTAGAACAGTTTATAAGTGTTAAAGAGTTTACCCCTGAAGTAATTCTAGGATAGGTAACCTAGCGGGAAGTGCATTGCCTATCGAGTTTCTTCAGGAATTCGGTAAAGGTGTCACAATTTTGAGGTGTTAAAAAAAGGAAAAGAATAATGAAAATGGAGGAGAGGGAGTATAGAAAAGTTTTTGGCTAAAAAAAGGTTAGGGAGATGGACTATTTAAGCTTTGACCAATTTTAAGTCTCTTTGACTCTTTTTTATAAGTCCCCCTATCTAAGGGTCCAAAATCTTCCTTCCTTTAATCTAATGGCTCCTATTATTCTAACTCCAATTTTTATTTCTTTTCAAATTTATTCCTCTCTTTTTAACCTTAATTAACATCTCTAAGAGTCCTATAAAACCACCTAAAATATAACCCGAAAGATATAAAAAAACCATGCTCGAGAAATTTGAAAAATGGAATTAAAATAATACTTTTATCTTTGCCCAATTTTTATGAAATACTTCTTGATATTAAAAAATTCTAATTCTAATGCCAATGGACTATTTGAAATATTTGAGTATCAGGTTGTACCATTTTTGGGTCATTTTGAACAAAAATAAAATTTTTTATGGTTCAACTTTAACTAGGTCACTATTCACAAAACATTGTCATAAAATCTTTAGTTCTATTTTTAACCATCTTAATGACTTTATTTTTGTTTTAAATAGTTTTCCAAAAATATATTATAATTAATTCTTCAATCTAATCATATTAGTGTAACCCGGATCTCGAGAAATACTATTCATGTCTCGAGAAGTACTATTCATAACCCTGAGATTCTCAGGCATTACATTATCTGTATCTTTGATGGTGGAGAGGTGAACGCTATTTATAAGCTTGAACCATAGGTGTTTAAATCCTTTTCCAACTCTAAATTGGATGTACAAGTCAATTAGAACTTATATGACATATTCCTAGTTAGATTCTAAGTTTTTAGAGACTCAAAAGTAAAGTTTGAATTGAATTCGAAATTCTATAATCATTATGTAAAAAACCATATTTGAATTGAATTCAAAATTCTATAATCATTATATAGAAAACCATTACACGGCTATTCTTACTGCCTTTAAAATAGTCACATGCTAGTACGCATAGTCACGTAGCTATTCACAAGATCTGCACGATGGTATGAAGGGTTGCACAATGGTTTGCTTTGTGAAATATAGATTTTTGGTGTTTTTATGGCTTACAAATGGGGTCTACTCACTCTCATTCTTTATTTTATCTCCACTGGTGATTATTCCTAAGTCTTATGAATATCCCTCATCCATTCTAACTCTTATTTTAACCATTTCACAAAATCACCAAGTTCTCACTATAATGCTCCCAAAAAAATCAATAATTCTATACTACGAGCTTATTGAGTTCAAATTTTGATCTACTAGAAATTTTGAGACAAAAAGCTAATAGAGAGAATTTTCACTAATCCGTATCTTCCATTACAAAGGCATTCACTTACATGAACTATATCTCTAGTTATCATCATCAGCTTCTAGGGACTCAAAAGCCAGTGCTTACAGTTGCACTTCTTTAATAAAATTTGTAGAACATGTTGATATGATGCAGATTTTATTTAAGGCTTTGATGTAGCATATACATGAGATAAGGGATACTTGTTTGTGCTTACCAGGAGTTTTGATGCTTTGTCCTATGCCTCAGACTATGACTTAGTGTTGATGGTTTGTCATTTATCTTGGACTATGATTTTTTTGATAGTTTGTCCTCCATCTCAGACTATGATTGTGTTGGCAATTTGTTCTCCATCTCAGACTGTAATTGTGTTGATGGTTTATCCTCTGTCTTGGACTATGATATTGGTTATTTGTCCTACGCCTTAAATTATGATATTAGCG
>CANXYI011469137.1:0-15151 GCA_948208565.1 Hura crepitans | reverse complement strand
TCCATTATGACATGCAAAGGAACAATTAAAAGGTAACCATTTATCTTATTATTGGGTTCTATGCACAAAGAAAGCAAAAAGAAGGAAATAACCCAAAACACAATCTTACCTCTTAATTCAAAAATCTTATGCTTCCTCTTTAAATACATATTATTTTTCAATCCCTTAATCTTAAAATCATTATCCACTATGACATGTAGAGGAAGAATTAAAGGGTAACCATTTATCTTATTATTGGGTTCTATGCATAAAAAAAGGAAAAAGAAGGAAATAACCCAAAACACTATCTTGCCTCTTATATCCCTACCACTTTTTTAGCTGTGCCACTCTGATCAATTTTAGCTCTTCCTATCTCAAGAAATCAAAGCATGAAAGAAAATCTTATTTCTAAGCAAATCACTTAATATTTGTAATTAAGAATATTGCTTAAATAATTATTAAATGAACATTTATCCTAGTTATAGATATACACTATACAATTGAAATTATTACATAAAACACCATGTTAGAGACTAGTATTAAAATTTCTCTAATTCAACAATTCTAAAAGTTATACATGTATCACCAATTATCAATTGAACCACTTCATTTGATCATAATGTAAGAAAATAACATATTTGTATCAATTAATAACTTAAATAACATTATATACCATACCACAGTATTTAGTTGTCAGTTATAATTTGAAACATAATCAAACTTGTAAGTTATGAACTATACTATCCATCTTTAAATTTCATATTACATCACATTACATAAAATTTGCTTAAGTAGGCTACCAAAGAGAATTTCTAAATGGAAGTAGCATAACTACATATTTAAACTCATCCCTTTATTTATATATGATAAACATTATTATCTTTCTTTCATTTATTTAGTATATCAAATAAGAGACTTTTACCCTTTATATTACTAATTCTGATTGGAAAGACATCAAATAAGAGACTTCTACCCCTTAAACACATTTCGATCCCTCATGAAATCTATATTCTAGCTAAAACTAAAAATGAGTTTTACATAAACCTTATAGAAGTACACATTTCAAAACTTATTGGATGTCCAATTTCAAAGATAAAATAGAAATATAAGGAGAAGAGTCACCTCACCCCATTCTTAAAAAATTTAAAATTCATCTTTCACACCCTATTTTCAAAAATCTTATGCTTCCTCTTTAAATGCATATTATTTTTCAATCCCTTAATCCTAAAATCATTGTCCACTATGACATGCAGAGGAATAATTAAAGGGTAACCATTTATCTTATTATTAGGTTCTATGCACAAAGAAAGGAAAAAGAAGGAAATAGCCCAAAACACAATCTTACCTCTTAATTCAATGGCTTTTGAGGACCAATATATCTTCTCATATCTTAGGAAAGAAGAGAAATTCCCAAACCAAAGCAATCAGGATTCAACATAGGAAGGGAAAGCCATGGTTTGCATCAATTTTGTTAGAAATAATGAAGAAGTTATCTTTACAAGTCAATTTCCATTTTGATGCTTTTGGGCTTTATGGGTTTTATAAGAGAAAAATAGTCTTAAATCATGGCAAGAGAGGAAGAAAAATAATAAAAAGGAGATTTTTGGGTGTTGTCTATTTGAATAGGAAGAAGAGGAAAATAAAATATGCCTTTCTTTCTCCTCAAAGTTCCTTTTTTATACTCTAAGTTATGGGCTCTTTTGTGACACCCCTTACTGGATTCCTTAAGAGACCTTATAAGTGATGCATGCACTTATAGGACACTAAAACCATTCCTATTACTTCCATTACTTACATCCATGTCACTTACTTTGATTCCAAATTCACTTCATAAAGGTTTTATATCTTATCAAGTTATAGCCATACAAATATGCCACTTTCAGATAATTACGAGTCATATTCGAAAATCTTAGAAAATTTGATAGTATAATGACTATCTAGGTCTTATCTCAAAATTTAACAAGCCTATTTAACACTTCTATAAACATTTTCACAACACCTGGACCCATCTGGTCCCCTATTCTCAGCCTAACATCAACTTAAGCACACATTAAACCCAAGCCTTAGGCCACAGATAAAACATGCATATATAAAGCCCTAGGCTCACATCAACAACACACATCACAACTAATCATACATTCATAAGAAGAGCATATAGAAATACCTTATTTACATCAGCAGGTTATATTTACTTAAATACATTACATGTCCATACATATTTCTATCCAGTTCCCACTAAAGTACATGAATATCAAAACTATACAATAATTACTTCAAAATCCTTCACTTGTATCCTTTGAACCATTATCGCCACACTTTATGAGGCAAGTTCCTATTGTTGTATACCTGTGTACCAAAATAGGTACACTGAGTATATGAGATACTCAGTGGCGAACTTAAAGTATTTAAATCATGGCATTTATATAACTTACATACCTGTGCAGTTGAAGAAATGATTTCACTTCTTTATATAATTTAATTATTCACTGGGGTGCCAAATTTTTGAAATACCCCTAAGGTATTTATAAGTTCTGAAATAAAATTTTTAACTTAGATAAATTATTTAGAGTAAGTATTATTACTTTTAACATGCATACTTTACAAAAATCACTTTATTTGCAACATATGTGAAAAATGACTAAAATGCCTTTTTTACTATATTTTACTAATTTCTCAGGAAAAATCATTCAATTATGCTTAAACTTTATCTTTCATAATTATTCTGCTTATAACTTAATTTAATTCACTAGCCCGACTAGGAAGACAACGCTTAAAGACACTAGATCTAGAGGGGAAATAAATTAGTACAGTGGTCCCTATTCTAGACCTACACCATTGCAGCAGCATGCATGCCATAATGGAGATTAGCTATAGCCTCTATAGACATAAGTAAATAGTAGCTGTGTGACATAATAGAGATTAGCCCATAGGTCTTTCTAACCAAAAATAATCATAATCAACAACTAGGTGACAAAATAGAGATCAATTCATAAACCTCTCTAGCCACTAATGAATACCATCAATAACTAGGTGACATAATAAAGATCAGTCTGGAAACCTCTCCAACCATCGATAAGAATGGTTGTTTGCATATCAAACAACTAGCAGCTATAAAATCCTAAGTTGATTGGTTAACCCATCTAGTGGGTGTCTAACTAATGGGCCAAGTAGCTTAATTTAAATTCATTTATTGACTAAAAATATTCTTTTAATGTTTAAGTTTCAAAAATAGACAGTTAAAAATTTTATCTCATACTTTAATTTTTCAAAGAAATATTTTCAAAGTGTATATTATGATATCAATATGTCATATACTTAGTTAATTCTATAGCCATTTCTTACCAATAATCAAGCCAAAGTAATGCACTTAATTAATACTTAACAACTTTAAACTTCATGTCAACATATCATGACTAAGGTCTTAGGTACTTAGAGAAAAGTGGACTCAATTTCCATTTCTTGACACATGATAACATTATTCAATCACATTTACATGCCATGAACTTAAATGTACTCATAAACATTTCATTCTAAGCTAATATGGCTAAGGTACAAAGCAACATTCCTAGAAACGACTCATGATAGCTCATGGGTACAAGCAAAATTAAACAATCCATGGTGATTTTGACACACAAATTTCCATAATTCACATCCTAGCATGCCAAATACATTCTAAACTTTCATTATAAGTAGAAAATTTCTCATTCAAATGCCCATAGGCATCAAAATCAGCAAGTATTGTGAGGCCAATTAAGCAACCACTAAAATAATATTCTCAATTCCATTAAATACTCAAGTTAACCAACATCACTAAGAAGGAAAATAACCTTAGATTCATTATTCTAGCCATCCTAATTCAAGGTTCACTAGCCTAGGCACCCTAACACATGAAGTAAAGGCTAGAAGTCCACTTACACTTAACATTGAAGGTGCCATTTCCACCATGCCTAGACAGCTAGCCTCAATTCTAGCCACCATAGTGACCTTTTTCACCCTTCTTCAAGTTCTTCCTTGTCTAATTTCACCTCAAACACAAAGCACATACATCCCTATAGATTTTAGTCACCCCATAGAGTTATTTCTAGCCATGAAAGCTCAAGAAAACTCAAAGGAGAAGCAAGGGACTCACCTTTGGTACCCCTACTGGATTGATTTTGACCAGAAATCTCTTATTAATTTAATCTCTAGATTGAGAACTCCTTTTTGCTTGATTCCTTTTCCCATCGTGCTTAATAAGAAAACTTAAATTTAGAGACTAAAATCACCATTTTTGGTGAAGGATTGAAGAAATTATGCCTAGTCCAAGGGGAAGATTGCGTCGATAATTTAGGCAGAATAAGGTAAAAAAACTCTTTTGTTTGAGTAGAAAAATCCACTTGTCACCACCTATGGACACATTTCAAGGCCCTAGGCCAGCTAGCAAGTGCATGGGTAGGGTCCACAGCTACTCGACCTATCTCGAAACGACTTAATTTTTTGGGAAACTTAAAAAATTCACCAACATTCACTCGAACCTCCAAAAATTATATCATTTATTTTAAAATTCCTATTTTAATCCCCTCTACTTACTCATAAAATTTCATGGCCAAATTCCACCAATAGGGCATTTTTTTATTACCTTGATTTGCGTGCCAACCTAAAAAATTATAAGAATTTGCAAACGACCTACAATTCCAAAAATTCTTTCACCATTAGACTCAATGCAATTTTTTTAGCTTCAAGGTCCACTATTTTTAGGTCTGTCTTGGCATATCCCGGGTTAATCCCAATCTGAAAAAGTTTTTATTACATTGAGGGGTAGCTTCTTATTCGAAATGAATTGTTAGTTCTGCTAAATTTTTAAATTTTACTATTTTCATCAAATTAAGGCCCCTTGACATTTCATGACTTATGCCACTACCTCGATCCACGTACAAGTGCCTTAGCACCCCGGGTGCACTTCTCGGACCCTGTGGCACTGTTCATGTAGCCTCATAATAGGGGCATTACACAGAGGCTAGGAAATGCTATTCTTCTTAGAGGAATTGCATCAAGTGCTAACTTTTTATGGATAATTCAAATGACTTAAGGGTGTCATGAAAGCTGTTGTCCTTTTGATGTATTGTGACATGAATTTTGTTTGATGCGCTAATATATGTCTATGTTACTTTACATATTGAGATGTTATTATCCATTTCATTATGTTTAATGAAATTTTAGCGTTAATTTAGTTGCATTTATATTACATGATAAAAATAAAATGATAAATGGTTAAATAAAATTATTAAATAAAATAGAAAGTTAAAATAGCTTGCCAATCTGAAGAACATTCATCTTACGACTACCTATACTTAGCCCACCGACAAAGGAGACTAATGGATAAATGCCTGTAAGAGGAACCTAGGGAAGATATATATTAGATGAAAGAGTAGCTACCTAAAGTGACTAGTTTGAAAGAACAATTAGCTAAATTAATGGAACTCCTTAAAGCAAAAAGCATAACAGAAAGCCTATAGGGCCTCTCAATGCTACCAACTCTTGTCAATCTGATAGTAGGAAATTTGGTGCCACTAGGAGTCACTCTACCAAAATATCATGAGATAGGACAAAATTTTATAAATAATACATTATACCAGGAGGTCATGTATTTAGACTTACCTGTAAAATAGCCAAAGGCATTTATGATTATACTAGATTAGATTATCCTAAGTCCCAAAATATTCACAAAGAGAAAAAATTGAAAGCAATAGATGAAACAATGTCCGAAAAGTTGAGGATTTTGGAAGAGAGATAGAAAATAATGAAAGGCATTAACATCTTTGGAACTATTGTGGTATCATAATTATGCCTAGTTTTAGATGTGATAATTTCCACCAAATTTAAAATGCCTAAATTTGAAAAATATGGGGGAGTAAGATGCCCACAAAGCCACCTCTTAATGTATTGTAGTAGGATAGTTGCTTATATTGGGATTGAGAAATTTCTCATGCACATTTTTTAAGAAAGTCTGATAGAGCCGGCCCTACGATGGTATATGTAGCTTAATAAAGCCTATATAAAAAGGTGGAAAGACTTAGTCGATGCATTTCTAAAGGAATATAAATGCAATATGGATATAGCCCTAGCAGAGATGAATTACATGTCATAGAGAAAAAGTGGTCTAAAACATTCAAGGAATACGCACAACGTTAGATAGGGGTGTTCATGGTTAACCGATTTTTTGGTTAAATAGTGAATAGGTCTAAAACCAAATTGCATTTTTAGTTAATCGAACTGATATTTGTGGTCTACGATTTTCAATTTTAAAAATTGATGGTTAACCATTAGTAAATGGTTAACCGATTTATATAAATTTTATATTTTATATTTTATATTTTCATACTTAAAAAATATTTTATTTTATAAATACTATGACACATTAGTCTCTAAAATATTATAATGCATATTTTTAGTAAAAAAATAATTAATTATCTCTTAAATCAATTATATAAACTTTGACAGATGTATAATAGGCATATTATTATTAATTTCTTATTGAATGTATCTAATTCATGCAATTAATTACATCAACTTTATTTTTCTTTTCATTTTTTATTTTGAGTATTATATTTGATTTTTGATTTTATTTTTAAGCACTTTTAATCATTTACAAAGGATTTTATAATTTGTATACTTTTATTATATTTATATGTTGAAAATTTTAACAATTTTAATGGTCAACCAAAAAATCGATTCGAAAAAATTTGTTAAAAACCAAAACTAATATAGTAGTTCACTAAAATTAATAGAATGGTTAATAAAATTTTTCATAAACTGATTAATCAGCCTATAAACACCCCTAATGTTAGAGAGAAAAAGCCACATAAGTCATTCTAGCACTTATAGAAAATGAATTAATTTCTAACTTTCTAGATACGTTGGGAGCTCCCTACTATAACATAATGTTGGCAAACACCATGAAAATTTTTTTAGATTTTATTCTAGTGAGAGAAAGGATAGAGCTAGGAATTAAAAAAGAGGAATAAATTTCATTACAGGGGAACAAATTTCATTAGAGGAGGATGTCAAAAATATAATAGGAGTAGGTGGAATAACAAGAATTAGAAGATGTTACCTTTTCGAAAAAGTGAATTAGCAATAAAATGAGGAATTAGAATGCAACAAGAAACGAAATGGGGTGAAATCTAATAGAGGGGCTATTTTGGAAACTAAACATAAGCAGCCCTTCAAAACTAAAAGGCCAATATCAAAGGAGGAAATGTGTGAATTTTTAAAATTGATAAAATAAAGCGAATACAAATCATTAAAGAATTTAATCAAATGCCAGCTCGCATCTCGCTATTATCTTTAATCATGGAATCTAAACCACATCACCAAGCACTTTTAAAGGTACTAAATGAAGCCCATGTATAGCATGACATATAAGTGGAGAATTTGAATAATATAGTGGGAAATGTGGTGGTTGAAAGTTATATTACTTTCACTAATGATGAAATCCCACTAGAAGGTACAAAGCACATCAAAGCATCGCACTTCTCAGTTAAATGGAAGGATTATGCAATAGCTAAAGTACTGATAAACAACAGGTCATCTCTCAATGTGATGCTAAAATCCACATTGATCAAATTATTGATCAATGATTCTTTTATAAAAATGAGCAGCATGGTAGATAGAGCTTTCGATGGCACCTGAAGAGAGGTAATAGGTGAAATTGAAATGCTTATTCAAGTGGGACCCATAGTGTTCAATGTTACTTCCCAAGTCATAGACATAAATCTTACATATAGTATGTTGCTTGGAAGACCTTGGATTTATAGCATAAAAGCAGTCCTTTCATCCCTTTACTAGAAACTAAATTTATTGTTGAGGGAAAACTAATAAAAGTAAATAGGGAAGAAGATATCTTAATTACAAAGCCAGCTAATGCTCATTACATAGAGGCAGCTAAGGAAGCTTTAAAGAGTTCGTTCAAATCTCTAAAGTGGTGAACGCTACATTTGTCATATAGGTGAAGATATTTTAGAGCCCTATTTCCCTAAAACAATAGTCATAGTAGCTAAGAGGATGATAAATAAAGGATATCATATAGGATATGGATTGGGAAAAGAGCTTCAAGGTATAAAGAAATGGTGGAACTTTAAAGTAATGCTAATAGGGTAGGCTTAGGATATTAGGTCACCAGTAAGGGCAAGAAAAGAATTAGAGAATAAAGAAAAGAAAAGAGGTTGGCAAAGCTCCAAAATCTAGAACTAGAGTCACCCCCAATGGAATTCCCTAAAATGGGGGAGGTTTTTTGAAGCATTGAATGGTCTATCATAAATATGGATGATTGCATAAAGCTTTTAGATGTCGACATGATCGATAGGAAAGATGAATGTAAGAATGACTAGTTATGCCCTCGTGAGATGAACCAACAATTGTTAGATTGGAAATCTTATGATCTCTCATCTTCCTTAAAGAAATTTTTTTTACCTAGTTAAACTAAAATATTAAAGTATTGAATAATGGCCATTCCTAAAGCCAACAACATTTGCATAAGTTTTCTTTGTCTTTCCATCCCAAGTAATAAAATGCATGTTTATCGAATCTATTTTCATCATTTAAATTCATTCTTAAATTTCACATATGTGTTCAAGAATAATAATCACTTAAAAGGGATAAATGATGATCAACCAAAATTTGATTTTGATAATCCCATAAATAAGGACTCACAAGGTAGCTCAGAAGAAGATGAAATAAAAATAAGACTCGAGTTGGAAAGGATGTTTGAACATGAAAGAGAGGCCATGAAACATAAACAACAATCAATAAAAGTAGTTAATTTAGGGGTGTCAAAGCATCCTAAGGAGGTATAAATCAATGGAGAACTACTTCCTGAATTGAAAGGCAAAATGGTTGTATTATTACAAGAATACCAAGATGTATTTACTTGGTTCGACCAGGATATGCTTGGATTAGATGATGATATCGTAGTACATAAGCTACTTATAAATCTTGAATGTAAGCCGGTGAAATAAAAGTTGAGGAAAGTGAAACCAGATGTGCTATTAAAAGTCAAAAAAGAGATAAAAAAATTAGATGCTAGATTTTTAGAAGTAGACAAATACTTGGAATAGGTAGCAAATATTATCTTGATACTGAAGAAAGATAAGAAAGTATGGGTCTATGTAGACTATCATGATCTTAATAGAGCAATTCTAAAAGATAACTTCCCATTGCCTCACATTGATGTGTTGGTCGACAATACAACAAGACATTACATGTTCTTAATTGTGGATGGATTCTCTAGGTACAACTAAATAAAATTATTCTAGAATGATAGAGAAAATACCACATTCATAATAATATGAGGAATATTTTGTTATAAAGTAATGCCATTTGGTCTAAAAAATGAAGGTGTAACTTATCAAATAGCTACAGTAACCCTTTTTCATGATATAATGCATAAGGTGATGGAGTTTTATATGGATAACATGATAGTAAAGTCTTGATTAGGGAAAGATCATGTTACAATATTGAGGAAATTATTCCAAAGGTTGACAAAATATCAACTCAAGTTAAATCCCACAAATTGAATATTAGATATTACCTCTAGGAAACTATTGGGATTCATAGTCAGTCAAAGAGGAATAGAGGTAGATCTTAACAAGTTTAAAGCAATTACCAAAATGGCCCCTCCTTGAACAGAAAAAGAAGTAAGAAGTTTCTTAGAGAGGTTAAATACATAGCTCAGTTCATTACTCATTTAACTTTATGCTACGAGCCACTATTTAAATTTTTAAGAAAAGAAAATCTAAGGGGTATGGGATAAGGAATGCTAGCTAGCCTTTGATAGAATTAAGGAATACTTGAGAAATCCATTGGTACTACGACTGCTAATACTAGATAAACCCCTATTATTGTATCTCATAGTCAACTAATCTTCCTTTGGGTCTATGTTAGGATAAAGAAATAAGTTAGGAAATAAGCAAGTCATCTATTATGTCAGCAATAAATTTGTCAATTATAAGATCAAATACATCTTACTAGAAAAGACATGTGTTGCTTGAGCATGGACATCCCATCGCTTAAGACACTACATGCTTTATCATGTCACACATTTGATTACAAGAATGGATCCTACAAAATATATATTTCAAAAACTTGCTTTGACAAGAAGGTTAGCTAGATGGTAGATGTTGTTGTGTGAATATGAAATAATATACATTCCTAGAAATCTATGAAAGGAGGTGCAATAATAGATCTCCTAGCTCAATAGGCAATAGACAGTAGGAATCCCACAATTCTAGACTTCCCAGATATAGATGTCATAGTGATAGAAAAAGAGGTAAACCATTCTGAGACCTGGATAATGAAATTTGCTAGGGCATCAAATTCATTAGGACATAGTATCAACATTATCTTAATAACTCTAGATGGAAAATACTACCCCGTGATTGCAAAATTGTGTTTTAAATACACAAATAATATAGCAAAATATGAGGCATATGTATTTAGGATACAAGCTGTTATAGATATGGGAGTAAAGCATTTAAAAGTTTATGGAAATTTGGCACTAGTCATAAATTAGTTGAATGATGTCTAGGAAACCCAAGATATTAGGTTGATCCCTTATCAAAATCATATCAAAGATTTGATGGATAAGTTTAAATATATTAAATTTGAACATGTCTATAGAATAGAAAATTAGATAGCTGATACTCTGGCCATATTGGTGGCGATGTTTAGATTTGACGATTGCAAGAAAATGCCACCCATCAAGATAGAAGTATGTGACACTCAAGCTTATTGCTCAAACATAGAAGAAGAATTAGATGGGAAGTCATGGTATTATGATATCATAGAATATATCAAACATTGAGCATGTCCTACTGGGGCAAATGAAAATGACAAAAGAATTATTAGGTTGGCTAAAAATTTCTTCTTGAGTGGGAATCTATTGTATAAGAGAAATTATGACACCATACTCATGTGTTAATGAAAAAGATGCCTAAAAACTCATGGAAGAAGCACATGAGGGTGTTGCAAGACATATTTAGGGGGCATTCTTTAGCTTGAAAAATACTCTGAATGGGGTATTATTAGCTAAAGATAGAAACTAATTGCATACAATTTGAATGAAAATGACACAAATGTCATGTTTACACTAATAAAATCCATGCTCTGTCATCAGCATTAAAAGTAATAACATCTCTCTAGCCTTTCACTATATAGGGTTTAGATGTGATTAGGCCTATTGAACTAGAAGCCTTAAATGGCCACTGCTTCATTTTTGTAGTAATTAACTATTTCACTAAATGGATGGAAGCATCATCATTTGTAAATGTGACTAATGTAGTTGTGATTAGATTCTTAAAGCAAAATATCATATGTAGGTATGGCCGACCAGAGAGGATCATCACAAACAATGTAAAAAATTTTAATAATAAGGAAATATCAAATTTGTTCAAAAAATTCAAGACTATTCATCATAATTCAACCCCATATCACCCAAAAATGAATGGAGCTATGGAGGCCACTAACAAGAATGTCAAAAAAATTATTCAAAAGATGGTAATCACTTATAAAGATTAGCATGAGATACTTTCATTCGTGCTATGTGGATATCAAACATCAATAAGGACACCTATAGAAGCCATACCCTATTCCTTGGTATATGGTACGAAGGCTGTCTTACCAATAAAAGTAGAAATTCCTTCTTTATAAATCATATTAGTGGTAGGCCTAGATGATGATGAATGGGTAAGGATGCAATATGATCAACTCAATACGATAGATGAAAAGAGATTAATAGCACTATGTTATGGGCAACTATATCAAAGGCATATCATAAAAGATCATGCAAAGAAGATAAAGCCTAGAGAATTCCAAGACAGTGATTTGGTGCTCAAAAGGATCATCTTGCAACAATCAGGCTCTTGAGGAAAATTGGCACCTAAATGTGAAGGCCTTTTTAAGAGGGGTCCTTATCTTAACCACGATGGATGGTGACAGATTATCTAAACCAATAAATAGTGATATGGTTTAGAGATACTATGCTTAGAAAGTTCATTTATATATCTAATGTATGGATCACCATTTAATAAATTTTATTTATCATTATCTACTTCTATTTTAAGGGTTCACTATGCATGTTCCAATTCCTTTTCCTTTCATTCCTTCTTTGTAATACATGCCAAAGACACTATATCAAATAAAGTTTAACATGCTAATTAAGAAAAGATGGGATATGTTACTTATTGAATAAGAATAATAAAACAAATAACTATAAATGAAGGAAGCAGGATCATTCTTGATGGAAAATAAGGTGAAATAGCAAATATAAACAAGGGGGCAACAGGACTAAGAACAAAAAAGAAAAGTCATAGTGGCAAAGCATTATATCTATAAAGCCTCAAAGAGTTTTATGACATATCATTCAACAAAGAGTGGAGCTAAGGTTGAGGAGAAGCTCATTCATTTTGTATAATATTGCCAAAACGTTAAACCATGACCATAATCTTCTAGAGAATTCTTTATAACAAAAGGGGTATTGTTCAGTCAAAGGAAGGAATTTCATAAGAAAAGTAAGATGCTTTGTTATCTTAGAACTAACATATAAAGATGAAAGACAAAATGGAAATTTCATAATCCATTAGTTCAAAAGTAAATAATGTGAATATGTTATTTGCAAATGATAGGAGAAAAATTACTCATTTCAGAATAATACAAGAGCACATAATGTGATAGATTTGTAATGAAATAGAGATATGTCTTAAAAATCAAACCATTTAGGTCAAGCCTATTAAAAGATAGGATTTTAGATCTTAATGGTTGAGCCCACTAGAAGGTGGGAATACTGTCTTGAAAATCAAACTATTTAGGTCAAGCCTATTAGAAGATAAGATTTTAGATTTTAATGGTTAAGCCTACTTGAAGGTAGGAATATCGCATTGCAAATCAAACCATTCAGGTCGAGCCTATTAAGAGATAGGATTTTAAACCCTAACAGTTAAACCCACTAGAAGGTAGGGAATCATATTGAAAAATCAAACCATTTAGATCGAGCCTATTAGAAGATAGGATTTTAGATTTTGATGGTTGAGCCCACTAGAAAATAGGAACACCATTTTAAAAATCAAACTATTAAGGTCAAGCTTGTTAAATGGTGACACTTTAGATTTTTATGGTTAAGCCCACTAGAAGGTGGGAATATTATCTTGAAAATCAAACCATTTAGGTTGAGCCTATTAGAAGATATGATTTTAGATATTGATAGTCAAGCCTACTTGAAGGTAGAATATCACCTTAAAATTGAACCATTCAAGTAAATCCTATTAAGAGATAGGATTTTGAACCCTAATGATTGAACCCACCAGAAGGTGGGGAATTGTATTGAAAAATCAAACCATTTAGATCGAGCCTATTAAAAGATAGGATTTTAGATTTTGATGGTCGAGCCCACTAGAAATTGGAAACACTATTTTGAAAATCGAACCATTTAGGTTAAGCCTACTAGGAGATAAGTTTTCAAATCCTAATGGTTGAACTCATTAAAAGGTGAGGCCACTGCCTCAAAAATGGAACCATTTGGGTTGAGCCTATTAAAAGATAAGATTTTGAACCCTAATGGTTGAGCCCATTAAAAGGTTAGACCACTATCTCAAAAATTAAACCATTCAGTTTGAGCCTATTAGAAGATAGAATTTTGGACTCCAACGGTCAAGCCTGATTAAAGGTTGGACTATTATCTTAAAAATCAAACCATTCGAGTTAAGTCTATTAAAAGATAGGATTTTAAACCCTAATGAATGAATGCATTGGAAGGTGGGACCATTATCTCAAAAATCAAACCATTCGGGTTGAGCCTATTAAAAGATAGAATTTCAGACCTTAATGGCTAAGCTCATTAGAAGGTGGGACCCCTATCTCAAAAATTAAACCATTCAAGTCAAGCCTATTTGAAGATAGGATTTCAGACCTAAATAGTTAAGCCCATTGGAAAGTGGGACCATGGTCTCAAAAATTGAACCATTCGAGTTGAGCCTATTAGAAGATAGGATTTCAGACCCCAATGGTTGAGCCCATTGGATGGTGGGACCACTATCTCAAAAATCAAACCATTTAGGTCGAGCCTATTAGAAGATAAGATCTCAAACCCCAATGGTCAAGCCCATTAAAAGGTGGGACTATTGTCTCAAAAATAGAACCATTTGGGTCAAGACTATTAGAAAATAGGATTTTGGACCCCAATAATTGAGCCTATTGGAAGTTCGAACTACTTGTTGATTTCCATGGATCATGCATAATGGAAAATAAAACTCCATGGATACCAAAAAAAGGAAAAAGGGCTATTGGAAAAATTGAAATACAAAATTAAATTAAAAACTATAGTTAAAATTCTATGCCGTCTCAACCGTGTGGACCTATTGAATTCTTATTTTCTCTTCATTGGGTTACCAGTGACCATAGTAATCCTCATCGAGAACACCTCTAAGGTATCTACACAAGAATTATGAGATGAGAAATTACCAAAAACCTAGAGGCTAATAAGGTGTTTTGGTATATGGAGAAGAAAAAGGAAGAAAAAAATAGTTCTATAGTAAAAATCATTTCTCCATGAAAAGGGGCTTGTTTCACATGTGGTAGCTGATTTCTTAGGCTTATTTATAGTATATTGGATGCCCTAGGTTATATGTTAACCTCATTAAAATCTAGCCCCATTTGGATTTAAATAGGCAATTTAATCTACCCTATGTAGAGCCTATTTAATAGGGTTCTGTGCTCGATTTTTTACTCATCTTTTTGAAACTAATTGAAGCCCCTTTAAGCCCTAATTTAAATCATATCTAGACCTAATTTAAGGGCCTTTTAACAATAAAAGGCTTGGCCAAAAATTAAATCCCCAACTAGGCTTTCAAGGCCCTAATATATCTAGCCTGATTTTAAGCCAAATTCATTAAATTAGACTTTAAGCCCAATTTAATTCTTCTTTCTTATTTCTCCAAATTCTAAAGACATCTCATGCCATTAAATTACTTAATATAATTTAATATATTAATCCTTATCTTAAATTCTTTACGTGTATGACCCTATAGGATTTCAAAGCACATTGGCAATATATAGTGAATAAGAATCCTACTTTAACTAGGATTCCTATGATTTAATCTTATTAAATCATAATTAATTTTCAATTAATTATTCACATATGTAT
>CANXYI011468991.1:0-19276 GCA_948208565.1 Hura crepitans | reverse complement strand
CTTTGTTTTCTCATGGAAACATATATCTCTAATAATTGCACTCTTAGTTACACACTCATCCATCCTTAATTCTACAACTAATGATCACATATGAAAAAAAATACACTTAAACAAGCAAAATACAATAAAATCACATGCCTTTAACATATCAGTTTATGTTAAAACAAAAATTCAATCCTATACCCATTCAGTTCCCGTATAATCTTACAATTTCTAACATGCATTTCAATAGCACAGAGCAAATCTCTACCACTCACTTCCTATTAGCTTTCCTCTACTTAAACCCTTATGTACTAAATCTTGCCTACTATAGAATTTTTATAAAATTGAGCTACCTATTACACGACTTTTTTAACCTACTAAACCATGTAAAAATGACCCTTATTCTACTTCACACCTAGAATTAGCATCCACTACCATACTATTTAAAGAAAACTAACAAATCTCATTAATAGTACATAACACCAATCCTCGACACAAATTTCAAACAAATATGCTAAATTCTTAATTTCCATGTGATTAATACTCATTCATATCAATTTTTATCTTACAAGTTTACCTTTAGCTATCATCCACTAATTTCATGTATTAAGGGCTAAATTTTTATCTCTAAAATAAAGGATCAAACTTAAAATTCCTTTGTAAATCCAATCTGCAACTTGTTTCCGTTCTTTCAATCTACCTCTATTCCAATAAAACAAAGCTATTGTCTTCTATTAGGGATTCAATTTCCCTATCATTTCTTAATGCTTTATCCAATTAATCCTCCTTAAAAATTAAATCAGCAATTTAAAAGTCAAATATTGAAAAAAAATCCTTAATTTTTTTCTTCACAACCTCTATTGCTCTCCTTCTCTCTCTTTCTTAACTCTTTTCTTCTCTTTTTCTTTCTTCCTTATTTCCTTTTCTTTCTATGTTGCTTAAAAACCTAAACCAATATCTTACCCTTCTAATATGTTAACCAACTTAAGGTATATGTATATATTGTAATTCCTACTTTAAAAGCTCTATTTACATATCTTTTCACTAAGAATATAAAAGGCTTCCCAAGGTCATCAAATTGTTTAAACTCTATAAAATTACATTAAGGCTGAGACGTAGCAAATGAAAATCACCAATAAAAAATTTAAATTCCTTCATAAATCACCATAAAAAAATATCATTTCTACATTTCCTAATATCTAACCATTTAAAGGACTTAAATGAAGGAGCATAAATCTCAATTATTCAAATAAATAAAGTCTTAACTACTATTTGCTAAGCCAAATCGAGACCTATTTCTTTTCCAAATTCTCATTTAAAGCATGTCAATCATTAATATATATTAATGTTATGATTATGACAATGGAAAAAAAACTAGTCTAAATTTAAAACTCACCTACAACTATAACCAAAGTCTCAGCTACTTGTTTTATTTTTTGAGTCAAATTTGTTTTTTCAACAAGAATCGATACTACTTCAATAAATTCTTTCAAATCAAATAATTAAACTTTTCTTTAACTTTAATTTAAAAATATAACTCTTTTTTTTAAAAAAAATTTCATAAAACTCATGGTTTTCTTTTAGTTAGTGATAACTCGAGACTTCTTTCTTCTCCCCAAGCTTGAATTCTTCCTTCCAAATAAGTGTAAAGCTCAAATTCTTTAAAGAAAAAGAAGGAAAAAAGCTTGATTTATCCTTCGATTGGCTTAACTCCCATAAAACCCAAGAAAGAAAAACTAAGAAATCTGATTACTATTTTATATTTTCTTTATCCAAAAAGAGTTCTCTAAAAATTAAGTATATGGGACAAAGACTTTTATATGAGTGGATTATATTATCATGCATATATGTTGTAATTTACTTAATCATTAAATGGTTTATGTGGTGCCACTTGGCTAAATCATGGACATTCACAACTTTATGTCTTTATTTAACTTTAACATGGTGGAATTATATGTTATGTACCGCTAAAATGAGTGGAAGGTTTATTTTGGCAAAATTTTACTTTAGTCCAAAACTTGTAATTTTACACTAATAAGTTCAAACTCAGATTTTGTTTTTGATTTTTGAACCCTAATCATACTTTGAGTTAAACTACCCATGGTCTAAATCTGGGCTCCCCAAGTATTAAATTCCTAGAACGTATCCCAAAGTAATACTTTTCAAAGTTTAGGATTTTTGAGATGTTATATGTTCTGTCCTTTTAACTTTAGAGGCTTTGGATTCCCTTACAGATGCTTTCCCAAACTAGTTCTAGGTAGAAAGTTCCATTTCTTCATAATGTTTACTACTTTAAGGTCCATGTAATCTTTAAATATACCTGCCATGTGGGACTTAGTGAATGGTTGATTGGTTATGGTGAGAGTAGAGACTACATGATCAACTTTAGTTCGAATAGAACAATGTCCACCTCATATGGGAATTTAATCATTTGATGGAGCATAGAAAGGACTCTACCAAGCTTATGGAATTATGGTTTTCCAAGGAGTATTAAAAAGGTAGTCAAGATGTCAATAATAATAAATTTAACATTGTCAATTGTTAGCCTGACTTAGACTTTGGCCTTAAATGAGTCTTTGACCTATCTCTTCGTGTGATCACTCTACAGTGATGTTTAAGTCAGTTAAATCCTTCCTTTTAATGACTAACCCTATTAAGATCTTTAATAGATACACGCATAAAGAAGAGCCATCATCAACCATGGTGCATGACATCTTTTTTTTATTCACTTTGGCTTTAATAAAGAGATGTCGATTCATTTTCTTCCTTCTAAGGGCAAGTCTTCAATTGAGAAGGATATGACCCTTTGCTTGCTTATTTTCATCACTTCCACAAGCTTATCTAGAGTAGTTATAAATGAAACATGGAATTTTCCCAAGTTTTTACTACCTTTTTCCTATGGGACTGGGAGGACATAAGCAAGTCCCAAATGCTAATATGGGTTTGCAATTTCTTAAGTTGTTTTGTAACCTCATATTTGTCTTTTTACTCTTCTTTAACCTCTTTATCAGGAAGGACCTAACCATGTTTCTTATTCTCTTCCACTTGTCTCCCTTAACTAGTATCTTTTTTCTCACTCCCTCTTCATATTCCCCATCAAAGGAATTATCCTAAAAGTTTTTAGAGGTTGAACACTCCTTAAGCTCACTTACACTCTTGTTACCCCAAAATCCAACCATCATGATAGTTACATGATTACTTTCTCCATCCCTTTTCTTGTGATTGGGTCTATATATGTCCCTTAAGACCTAGTCTTCAAGTAGGCTAAATTAAAGCATAAATACAGGTTGATTATTCTTAGGTAAAGGGTGAGAAGGGTTTTCTAGGTCAGGGATCTATTTTGAATTAATCAGGTCTTGTATAACATGTCTTAAATGCTTGTAATTATTAGTAGCATGACATATTCTTTGATGATAACCATAATACAGATTGTGACAGTGGTTTGTAGGTAATGGTCCATTTTAAGGTTATTTGGATAGATATTAAAACTTCTCTCCTTCATTAACTTCTTCAAGAACTAAGAGAAATGTTTACCCAGGTTTAAAAATCACCTAGTTTAGACTATGTTGATATCTACCATCTTCCCTGAGCCACTGCTACTGGTGGTGTTGTTGTCATTGGAGTTCTTAGATCTATTGAACCCCTTATTTTGGGATGCCATCTCTAGGTTAATAGTGATATCTTTTAACAATTCAAAGGTAGGGATGCCTTTTGTAGTTAGGCCACTATTCATGTAAGAATTTTCCATTCTAATGAATATTTTTATTTGCTTATTTCTCATTTTCAATACCTTAACCCTTTATCAATCTAAATAGTCTAAAAAGGACTCATTTTGGCTTCTTTTTGACTAATTCCAAATCCTTTAGAGTAACCTTTAAATTGGCATTATTTGTGTATTGCTTGTTAAAGGCATAAGGTAAATCCATCTAGCATTCATTAACCCTTTTATCCAAGTTATGGTACCAAACAAGTGCCTACCCCAAATAGCAACATATTAAAAAGCCCCACTATCAGTTCTTTTAATAAATTATTGAGCTCATAGCGATCACATGCTATTTGAGATGGGTTTGGGTTCAGCCATGCCATCAAACTTGCTCAGATCTGGCATTTTGAACATGTAAGGTGTGAAATAATCTAGCTTTAGGCTAATATCTTTTGGATCAATGTCCCTACCATTAGTTACTAGGTAACTTCTTTTTCCATAAAAATGGCTTGCTTAGGAGGTAGGACATTATTGTAACTAGTCTTTGTAAAAGGTATTTTGTCATCTAATTGGTTATCATCATAAATATACAGTACCTCTTTACCCTTATTCTTAGACACTCTTGAAGTCTACCCCCTGTCTAAGTTCAATTGTAGGTTACCTAATAGGTTTTTGATGATAAGAATCAGTCTTTTCTTTAATGCCTTAATGGATTTATCAAATTAATTTCTAAAAATGAATCACTTCTTTCACCAAACTTGGCTCCTCTTCAAGGTAAGTATGTTAATAACTAGTTATCTATTCAAACAAGTCTCTTTCTTACTCACTTCCACTTGGCAATAAAAGAGGGATCAATGATGGCTAGAAAATAAGGGAATAAAAATGATGCTTGAACATATATTTACAAAATGATATATAATGCAAGATGTATGATATGTATAACAATAACCACAAGCATTAAACCATTTAACCTTATTACTTCCACATATATGGTCTAGCCATACTTACCTAGGTAGGCTTACCTAAGTATCATTAGGGGATACATAAGTTTTAAACATGGGCTAAACAAGTTTAACCTAAAAACATCTCATATTTAAAGTGCATGCAAAAAGTAATGGCCTAGTTGTAAGCATTGGCTTCTGAGTCCTATGAACCCTATAATGATAACTAGAGACATAGCTCGAGGAAACAAATGTTTTGTGAACGGGAACACTAAAATAATAGAAATTCCTCCCTAGGGGTAAAATGATATTTTGTCATTTAAGAGGAAAAGAGTAAAAAAAATAGGGTTAGATTGAATAGGGGTTATTTATAACACTTATAAATGATCCCCAATGAGAGAAAATGAGTAATGAGAATTAGCAGATCCCATTTATGAGCTAAAATGCACCTAAAATCTCCATGTATCAAGAAAATCATTACATGATAGTTCCTTTATCCATATGATAGTTTTAAATAGCTGTATAGTTTTCTAGGAACTATAAGCATGATAAAATTATGTTCTGATCCAAATATCTAGTCTCTAAAAATTAGAATTTAGATATAATTGAACCAAGCTTGTTCTAATCAACTTGTACATCAAAAGTAGATGGAAAAAGAGAGTGAAACTCCTAGAAATAACACTTATAAATAGCTTTCACACCTTTCCCATCATTAATTTAGAATCTAGTATTCAATATACAATTCAAGAGATTACTTAACTAGAATGTTTTCTTGAGTTCTTGAGAGCTTTAGGTGAGTTCTTAAGAGCTTTATGTTAGTTTTTTAGTAGTAGCCATATTTTGATCCATTCAAAATATTGTGAAAGTTTAAGAGTTATTCAAAAGAGGTTATTCTATCCATGTGGGGAGTTCTTCCATAAATTCAATATTCTTCTATAACAAATTATTTTTGAGCTTAAAGCTTTATAATTGTTAAATTCTAAGGCCATTCCTTATTTTGATCAATGTAATCATGTTTTCATCATGTTTATAGGCTTAGCTACATCAAAATCATGTTTTCTTATATAACATAGATTTAGCTCTTATTTCTTCATAATAAATTTGCTTTTAATCTTTGTTCATACAATTTTTCATGTTAGATGTTGTTTAAATCATATTTTCAAGTCATAAATATGTTTTTCAACCCATATATGAATAATGTTATGCTTATAGAAGAAATATGTTACTAGTGAAGTAGTTACATCGATGTAAATTACATATCATGTTTTATTACGAATTTGTTATTTTATTTTATCACAGTTATGTCATTTATGTGCTTGATGTGAATCTTAGGAATTTGCATTGCATTAGAAAAGCATAGTTTCATTAGTTAATATAGAGGACACACACTGATTACAAGATGTAATTATGATTAAGTGTTAACCATGAATCTAATTTTTTTATGATCAATAGCTTGGTCTCTATCTTGAGTTAAAACATTTACACCAAGTTTATTGATTCTCGATCTACAATGAGTGGCAACTCTTTAAAATTCTCTTGTCATGAGCTTGTCTAACTCACAGTGGCAACACCGTTGGGGAGAAGTAATATCACATTTCTTAAAATATAGTTAGTAATGAAAACTCATCTTTAGTCCGTGTGTTGGGACTTATATTAAACTTTGAGATAGCAATTGTCTACCTTTTTGGACACTATGAAATGCTCAATCTTTCAAACAACTTAGCATGTAAGGATTGCATTCTATCCTAGTCCATGTCTAAACCTCAAACCTCATATAGGATAAACCCTAAATCAACCCTTAGATACCTATATGTTGTGATAAATTTGTACTCTTGTTAGGAAAGTTAAGTGTGAAGTCTTTTATAACCACCTTAGAATTCTAAGGAAACTTAATTACCTTTCGTTTCTCATGGAGAGAAGGTTATAACCTACTTCAAATAAATTCAAGTAGCTAGAAGTCAAACTTAATAAGATAGTATAATATGAGTAGAATTTATATGTCTCACTTGATGTATGAATTAAACCCAGCTAGGATAGAGATCAAATTTACCCTTATGTAGGAGTGATAAGGTTGGAAAGATGTTATTTATTATGTTGTTCTATAACCCTTCATGTATACATGTAGTCAAAGTTAGGCCAAAAATAGTTTTCTTCAAAATGTAATATAGTTACAATAGGCTCTCAACTTGCGTGGACTAGGAATAAAGATGGACAGTTAGAAAGGAACTTACCAACCATCATGTTAGTTAAGGAAGAATTGAAGTAATTTTTAGCTCAAATACTTAAGGCATAAACCAAAGTATTAGATAAAAGAATAAATGCCTAGTTAACTGCCATTAAAACTAGCCTAGGTATATTAAGAAAACTAGCCAAGGGAAAGAAGATTGAAAATGCCAATGATAATTTTAAGGATATTAAGGATTATATGAACTAAAAGAAAGCAAAAAAAGTCAAGGCTATCATAGAGGTAAAAAAAGAAATAGATGAGTTAAAAAAATTAGTTCAAAGCTATAAAAACACTACATTAGAAAACTTGAAGTCCTTTGTTATATTTAGTGAAGAAGTACTTCCAAACAAGTTTAAAAATGCACGAACTCTTAAAGTTAATGGAAAGGGAAACCTTGAAATACACATTAGGCAATATGCTACCAGAATGGGTACCACTAGTCTAAGTCAAAAGAAAATTACAAACTTATTTAACTTATCTTTAGAAGAAGCACTAATAAAGTGGTTCCATAAGTTAAATGAGTTTACCACCCAAAATTGGACTAAGTTAGTGAGAGCATTTACTAAGTAATATGCCTTTAGTACCAACATCAAGACCTCTTTACATGACCTTAAACTTACAAAGCAAAAATCTAATGGAACTTTCTCAAATTTCTTATTGAGATAAAGAAATAAAGTAGCTTAAATAGAAGTGTTACCTTTAGAGAAATATCAAGTAAGAATTGTAATAGAAAATACACTTTCATACATTTCTAATAAGTTACAATATCTTCCTTTAAAGACTTCTTCGAAAGCCTATAATGTTATTCTAAGAGTTAAAGATGTGGAGAGTAAAAAGAAGCAAAATTAGAAAGGAAATTTAGGATCTAAGTCTTTTAATCAGAAGTTTGTTTATATCTATGCTATAAAAATCCATAAAATCTTAGATTTAGGAAAACCATTATCTAAAGTTTTAGAGAAATTAAAGAGAAAAGTCTAGTCACACAACTTAACCCTAAACCACCGCTAAATCCCTTACCTCCTAAGTGGAATCAAAATGCCTATTACAAGTATCACCATGGCAAAGGGCATAATACTGATAGTTATATCCATTTATGCCATATTGTTATAGACTTAATAAACAATGGAACTCTAGCTGATCCAAGCAAAAATTTTCCTAGCACAAAGAATAATCCTTTACCTAGTCACAATAAAGTCCTATCTTCTCAGGATGTCTTAATGATTGGCTCAGCTTTGACAAAAGAATTCATATTAGATTCATTTATTAAATTAGGGGCAAACTAAGTAGCTATATTATAACTCAACATTTAGGACAGTGATGAAAAAGAGGAAATGACTAACTTTTAAGAAGAGATAAGTGATAAAAAAACCTACAAAAGAGAATGGTGTCATGCAAAATGGGAAATTTTACAACAAAAATAAGAGAGACAAAGAACTAGGAAAGGAAAGCTCTCTACTAAAACAAAAAGAAAAAGACACATTTTTTTAGGCAACTCAAGAAAACTCAAGCACATACAAATGTGTGGGATCTTTTGATGGCATTAAGAAAATATAAGGAAGCTTTAGTAAAAGCTTTAGATTATATGATTTGAAACTACTACCATAATAGAGGAAGTAGTTAACTCTATAGCAAATAATGCCTTGAGTCTTATCTCATTTTTTGATAAAGATCTCCCAATGGAAATGAGAGATCATAATATGCCTTTGTACATCCAAGCCAAAGTTTAAGGGAAATGCACAACATATGCCATTGTAAATGATGTTTCTACCATAAATATGATACCTTTCAAATTTATAGGAACTTTTGGTTTAAAAAATGAGGGCTTAGAAGTATATGATATGGTGTTTTAAGCCTATAATGACATTAAGCATATTGCCAAAGGAACCCTTACCACTATGGTAAAAGTGTGACCCATCAAAAACTGAGGTTATCTTCATCATTTTGGATATACTTGAGACCTTTACTATACTTCTAGGGCATCTGTGGTTCCATAAAATTGGTGGATTACCATCTACTCTACACCAAATGATCAAATTTCCACTAAATAACAAGATGGTAGAAATAAAAGCATCAACAGTAAGAGACACCATTAAAAGCCTAAATTTATAACAACCCCTATTACTAGGATTTCAAGTGGCTATAATATATGAAGATGAGATGGATCCTTATATATCACATATCTTAAAGAAATATGGTTTTTTTAGGGAATAAGCTTAGGTAAAAATGGTAAAAGAATTCCAAACTTCCGACTTTCAAAGGGCAAATACATAAGAAAGGATTAGGATATCAAGAAATGGACAAGCCATCAAGACATGGAAGCATGTTAAGTGATTTCTTCATTAAAAGTAATAACTTTTATACTGGCTCACTCGAACCTATACAAATCAATGGCATACTTAAACTTGGTTTTGAAATATATGCAGATTTGATAGGTGATCTAAGGAAAGAGAAAGCAAAACTAAAGGGTAACGAGGAAGAAATCTTGAAGACATAACACCTAACCTTAGAAGACTAAAATCTTAAAGAGATTATAACTTTGGATGTGATCACTGCTATATGAGATTTTATTGTAGACTTTGTGAATAATAAGTTAGATAATGCAATGGATAATACTTTAGATGATTTCCTTTTAGCACTAGATTTCTTTTTATTCAATAAAGTTAATTCTATTTTTATGTACTTGTTTGACTTCTTGCCTAATAGCACTAAACTTTACAATAATCATCAAATGAGCATATTCAATACTATCTCTATCCATACAATAGAATTTAACTTAGGAAATGAATAAAACCCTAAAATCATATTACTAGTGCATGACTTATTTGTTGAAGAAAGAGAATCCATAAAAAAGTCTTGAGAAAATGTGAAAAGGTGTTTGCTTGGTCTTATAATGATATGCCCATTATATATTGAGATATAGCCCAGCATTATATCACAACTTATCTAGATACCAAGCCTAGAAGACAAAAACTCCATGGAGTAAGACCTGAATGAGCCAATGAAATCAATGATGAAGTAAAGAAGCAAATAAAGGCTAAATTCCTAAATGTAATGGAATTCCTTACTTGGGTGGCTGACATAGTACTAGTACTTAAGAAAGATGGTCGAGTAAGAATATGCGTAGATTATAAAGACCTAAAGAAATCCTATCCCAAGGATGATTTCCCATTCCTACATGTTAATGTGCTTATAATCAATGTTATTCCATATACTATGTACTCATTAGCTGATAGATTCTCTAGATATAATCAGATCCTCATGGCAATTCTAGATAAAATAAAGACTACCTTTATCACTAAATATAGGCATATTGTTATAGAGTTATGCCATTTGGGTTAAAGAATGCGAGTGCCACATATCATCATACTACCACCTTATTTCATGACACGATGTATAAGGAAGTGGAAGTATACATAGATGACATGATTGTGAAGTCTAAAACTAGAGAAGGACATGTTGAAGCATTAGAGAAATTCTTAGCTAGAGTGGAGAAGTATAACTTAAGGTTTAATACAAAAAAGTGTATTTTTAAAGTTACCTCTAGCAAACTTTTAGGGTATGTATTAAGCTAACATGGTATAGAAGTGGACCTTAAAAAGGTGAAAGCTATTCAAGAAATGCCTACACTAAAAATGAGACCAAAATTGAAGGACTCTTGGGAAAACTATAATATATTCCGAGATTTATCACTAAACTCACCTCTGTATGTGAACCAGTCTTTAAACTATTAAAGAAAAACTAAGCCTATAATGGACTAAGGAATGCCAAGAGGCGTTTGAAAAAAAATCAAAGTATATCTAATGACATCACTTATATTAAGACCACCACAACTTCCCTCATATTGTACTTAGTGATAGAAAGAGAACTAATAGGGGTAATGCTTGCACAAAAAGATGATAAAGGGAAAGAAAATGTAGTATATTATCTCAGTAAAAATTACTAAGCATATGAAGTCAAACACCCTAAGGTATAAAAGACATATATTGCTATGGTATGGGCAATTAAGAAATTAGAGCATTAGTTCTTATCCTATAAGGTAATTGTGGTCACCAAATTAAATCCCTTAAAATATCTATATTTAGCCTTTAACTCTTAGAAAAGTTGGCAAAATGGATAGTAATCCTACAAAAACATGATATAGAATATGTTACTAAAAAGACAATAAAAGGAACAATGGTAGTTGAATTTCTTGCTTAACAATCAATCAAAGATGACTTAGAATGGGAAATAGAATGTCCTAATAAATATCTAGCAACCATAAACATTCAAGAATGGTAGATGTTTAGGGTAGTAAATTAAAATAGAGCTGATATTGGTATAATTTTGTTACCATCTGAAGGAGAACCAATTCTTATAGCAAAAAAGCTTAAGTTCAAGGTAACCAATAACATGGCTAAATATGAAGGTTGTTTTTTTGGTTTAGAGTCCCTTATGGCTTTAAAAGTAAAAGATATAAAAGTATAGAGAGATTATATGCTAGTCACTCATCAAGTAAAAGGCAAGTGTGAAATAAAAGAAGATAAATTAAGGCCCTACACTAAAGTAGTCAACAAAATAAGGCAAAAGTTCTCCTTAATGCAATTCTGCTTCGTTCTCAAAATAGAAAATCAAATGACAAATGCACTAACAAGTTTAGCAAATGTATGGGATTATAAAGGAAAACTTAAATCACCCTTAATAATAATAACTTCATCATCTTCACCTTTCTATAAGCTGAAAGAAGTAGAAGTGTCACATATAAATGAGAACAAGGAAAGGCACCCATGGTATCATGATATTGAAAATTACCTTAAAAAAGGAGAACTTCCTAAGGGGATTAGTAATAAGGTTAGAATGTCATTAAAATGACTTACTTCTCAATTCGTATACTTTAGTGGGCAACTCTATAAGAGATAATTAAATGGAGTACATCTCAAGTGTCTAGATGAAGAAAAAGCCAAAGAAGTCATAAAAGAGATACACGTAAGGACATATAGCCCATATATGAATGGTGGTATATTAGCTAAAAATATACTAAGGTAGGGATATATTATAACACTATGGAAATAGATTGCTTTGAATTTATCAAAAGATGTCATAATTTCTAAATTCATGCTAATCTCAAACATATACTACCTACCAAACTATGTAATCTATCATCACCATGGCCATTCTCAGCATAGGGAATTGACATTATTGGGGAATTAAGACCTAATTCCAATAGGCATAAATTCATTATGATACCCATAAACTATTTCTCTAAATAGGTGGAAGCATAATCCTTCAATTAAATAAAGTGGAGACAGATGCAGAAATTCATTGAAAATCAAATCATTTATAGGTATAAAGTGTCTCATCATGTAATAATTATAATGGTGTCCAATTTCAAGCAGAAACCAAAAGTTCATTTAAGAAGTATGGAATTCAACACCATAAGTCATCAATATATAGACCTTAAGCCAATGGTAGCTAATAAAACTACAAAGAAAATATTGGCTAAGATGGTGGAAAGTTGTAAAGATTGGGTAAAAAAATTACTTTTTGCTCTTTGGGTTATAGAATGACTATTAGAATATCCACAGGTGCAACATTTTATTCTTTGGTATATGGGATAGAAATGTACTATCCATCAAAATTAAGAATAAAATCCCTAAGAGTCTTTCTTGAAACTAGTATACGTATAGATTTATATATAATTTACTAGGGATAAGGCGATTAGTTTTTGTAGTCACCACTTGGCTCTACACTAGAACCACTGATCTTTTACCTAAAAAGGCTCAGAATCATATCTTATTTATGTCCCAATAATATATTTTCCTTTATATTCTAACATTTATCAATCTTATATCATGCAAGCAAGCATTTTAATTAAAGCATTTATGTCACCTTTTCACTTAAAGAAAATAAGTTGCCATATTCATAAATATACAATATCCATAAGAGTAATTTAAACAACCAAAAATTAGGTCATTTATTAGTTGATGTTTAACCTGAGAACTACCCGTAATTACATAAGAATTGGTGGTAATTTCATAACTCCTATCTCTAAGAGATTGGCTTTTATTAAAGTACATTTTTTTCATGTGACTATTATTAAAGAAAACTCGTAACCATTTTGTTATGAAAACACTAATTGATTAGATAGAAAACCATTGATGGAAGGTTAGGCTTTTTGGCATGTAAAACAAGTTATTAGACTACCAATTACAACCTAAAATAAATAGAAGAAATAAAAGGTACAAAACTAAATAAGTAAATAGAGAATAAACTATTTAGTCCTATCTCTATGTCGATAAGTTCGTGCAGACTCAGTATGGCTTTCGAGCTATGTCCATGCAGACTACAACTTGTCACAACTAATATGTCCAATTAGACCTCATATCTAGCAAAAATGGTCACTCTTACACAACTCAAGGAAACTAATTACCAACATAAATAAATGGTTCGTAAGGACTAAATAACAGCACTAAAAATAATAATAACAACATGTGTAATGCAAATATGAATGATCATGATACATGCCTAAAGGATGATTATAACTAAGAGGATGATGAATTAACCATGCAAAAGAGAACATAAATTCATCCCAAAAATAATTATAAGAACTAAAATTTAGAACATGTGTCCATGTGGACTAGACTCCTCATGAAAGGGAGTCTATGCAGACTGAAAGGTAGAATACACATGCATAGGACATATATCCATATAGATTACATTCCTTATGAAATGGAGTTTCTATAGACCGTATATGAAACACATACCTTCAAAGCACTTATCCCTATAAACTATGTTCCTCATGGAAGGGAGTCTATGTGGACAACCTGTTAGTTCCAGAATATTAGTGGCATGCACATTAAAAAGCTAAATGATTATACAACATGATAAAGAGATAAGGGCACGTCAACATGGTAATTAGAGTACACTAAAACTTGGAATACAAAATAAATGAAAGACTGTTATCGAACAATAATCTACACGAATGTCATGTTATGTACATATTTAAATATTAAGTCGATAAAATTAGAGTGCCAATTCCAAAATGATTACATCATTTTAATAGGCAATTACATACAATTAAGATAGTTCAAAATAACAACCTACTTCTATAATTACAGTGGGGATTACATAGAATCATCTCACATATCAATTAATCCTGAGAGATCATCGATTTATAGAAATTATCCACATAGATGAATAATAATGATGAATAAGATAAGCCTTATATCTTACCTTATGGATGAGCTTCAAATAACAATGCAATGGTTGGGTTTTAGAAAAAAAGATTGCTTTTAGTATGGACTAAGGACTAGTAGATCGCTTCCTACTTTGGAGTCAATGCCTAGAATCTCAGAATAGTAGGTTTTGAATTCTCAAAATTCCTCCCTAAATTCTCCTTTAAGAGGGGGTATTTATAAGCTTAAAGGATAGCTCACCCATTCAGAAGAGGTAGAATCCTTATAGGATTAAGAATTAAAGTCCAAATAAGAAGATCATGCTTCTGAAAGCTTTTTGATGGTAGGTCCGTGCGGACTTTGGTAGCTAAGTCCATGTAGACATAGGCTTTGGGCTTACCCTAGCAGTTTATAAGCCTTAGGCTAAATTTAGGCTAAGTCTATTATAGCCCATGTAGACATAGGCTTTGCTTTATCCTAGCAGACCATTAGCCGTGGGCTCTACTATTCTAGGCTAGTCTTTGTTGGTCAGTACGGACCTTATGACATCAAGTCCAAATAGAATTACATTAGATTGTTCTATACAGACTAAGTTTTTAGGTTTTTTGCCTTATTGCTTGAGCTTATCTTTGGTTATCATCATAGGCCTAAATTCTAGGTATCTAGAGTTGCCCCCACTTTGGTGTGTGCTGTGAAATGCTAAAGCAACAATGCACATCAAAGTACTTAAGACTTAGTAACATACCTAAAGTTTTGTTATTTCACCTTTTTATGATCTAACTTACTATTTCATGTCTACATGATACTGGATGTTATCTCACACCTTTATGATTAAAGTTGTTGCACATTTTTACATCTTGGCATTCACACTATTTGGTGACTTTTAATGTTTCCACCCTTTTGGTAGCTTGGCATTTACACCTATTGGTGGCTTGGCATTTGCACCTTTTGGCAGCTTAGCATTGCCACCATTTAGTAGCTTTTGATGTTTGCACCCCTTGGTGGCTTACCATTTACATCATTTGGTGACTTTTGAAAGTTGGTAATTTGTTACATGTATGGTTAATATGCATGAAAGATGTATATTCTCATGTAGGAAAGCATGTTAGCAATTTAGAGTAATGTATGTCTTTTTAATGCCTAGGTAAAAAGATGAGTACATGTTTTCATGTGAGCTGTTGATGATAGATGATACATGTTTTTCATGCATAAAGAACTTAAGAACTTCTTGGTGAAAATGATGTGTTGATACATGTATTGAAGAATTAAGAATGATACATATCTTTCACACGTAAAGGTATTGATAAGGGATGATGGCCGATACATGTTTTTATATGAAGGATTAATGCATAAAAAATGTGGAGATAAATCACATATGTTTTCATGCATAAGAAAACATAGAGATAAGTGATACATGTCTTTATACATAGAAGAATGTAGAGATAGAATGATGCATATTTCCATGTAAAGGAAAACATAGAATAAAACATGTATGTTTTCATGCATAGAAAACATATAGATAAATGATGAATGTTTTCATGCAAAGGAAAAACATAGAGATAAATGATGTAAGGGAAAACATGGAGATGAATTATGCCTATTTTTATGCAAAGAAAGACATAGAGATAAATGATGCATGTTTTCATGCAAAGGAAAACATAGCAATGAATGATGTATGTTTTTTTGCAAAAGAAAACATAAAGATAGATGATATATGTTTTCTTACATTGGAAAAAATAGAGATGAATGATGCATGCAAAGAAAAACATGAAGATGAAACATAGAGATAAATGATGCATCTTTTCATGTGAAGGATCAATGCATGGAAAATATGGAGATGAATCATGCATAAGAAAACAAAGAGATAAGTGATGAATATCTTCATGTATAGAAGAATGAAGAGATGGAATGATACATGTTTTCATGTGAAAGAAAAAGTATTAACGTAAAAAAGTATATGATATCTAAAGCATAGTTACATGCTTGCAAAAAAGAAAAAGTATTGATGATGTCTAATGCATGGCATAATAGAAAGGTGTTGAAGAATGATACATGTTTTCATGCATAAAAAAAGGCATGTTAGCATGTTTGTGAGATGTTTGAACGTTTGTAACGTGAAGAAGGATGTGCTGATGAGCGAATGTTAATAAACTAATGCATTCCCTACTAAATAGGTGTAAGTAGATGCATGTTTTTGCATGCATGAATGTTTGTGCTTAATTTTCTCTGGATAAATGCATGTACTTATAATGTAGTAGGTGAGTGAAGAATGTGGTGACCTATATGTTTGGCTACCTAATGGGTAAGTGTGAATTTGTGCATCATAAATGAAGTGGTATAAGTGCTCTTACTTGAGTCTCACTTTTATTTTCTTAGATGGATGTATGAATATATCTTTCCCTGTATGAATGAATGGATGAACTATGATAAAGGCAAATGTATGTATAGGCGAATGGATTTATAGGCCAGTACATGTTTTGTTATTGAGATCACTCTCCCCTTAGACTCGTCATAAAAAAAAACTTAGGTTTCAAGAAAGTGAAGGTGCAAAATGGTAGTCTAGGTTGGGATTATTGAAGAATGAAAGAAAGGTACAGGGAAATCAATTATATTGAGATGAATAATGGTGATGTCAAGGTTTTGGCAAAATGTCAATTCACTATGGAAAGCATTAAAGCATGTGTGGCTATAGAATGAGTGATTATGATGAATGAGTGATAGAACATGCAAATCTATGTGATTGCAAAGTATAGCACCCTTGTTATTAGCTAGTTCGAAGATTTTCCAACTAAATATTTTCTCTCTACCTCTAATTGTTGCCTAGACTGCCCTTATGGGTTTTCAATCTAGTGAGGTATGCTCTAATTTTTGCCTAAGCCACCTTTTGCAAGTTTTTAACCTATTGAGCTTTTTCTTTTCTCATTTTTTTATTTTTAAATTTAGCTTATCCATATTTGGTTAAGGCCTGGGATCTAATTGTGCTATCTCTGATTAATTAGATTTGGATATAGACCTTTTGAAATGGCTTGATATACACTTTTTACAGGCTGTGAACTTAGAGTGATGTCTTTAAGCTCACATCAAGAGAGATTGATGGAGCTTTTCAATTTAATGAGTGGCATTCCTTAGGTGTTAGCTTCGTTCTCTTAGTGTTTTGAATCTTTGTGCTCCTGCTGTATGTTAAATGTTATCATTTGACCTTTTCTTTAGTATTGCATTGATGATATCCCTATTATTAGCCAGTCCTAAAGATTTTTTACTAAATATTTTCTCTCAATTTTCTTAACTTTTTCCTAGGCTCATGCTCTTTGTTGATCGGCCTGGTAGAACACTTTGTTTTAGTAATCATGGTTAAAAAGAGAATGCTCAATTATTTAAGGTTTTTAATTTTATAGGCTTCAGAGTTTTGACATTTTAGAGCCTTCTAACCTTTGGATTTTTATGTGAGCAAGAACTAAAAAATTGTTTATCTTTTAGAATGGTTTTTAGGTTTTGAAGAAACTAATTGGATAAAACCCTTTTTGGAAACATGAATTTGATGCTTTAATTTTTGGAGCCTATTAAACTCAAACCTCTCTTAGGATTGAAGAAAAGTATTCATTTGGGTTTAATTACCCTTGTTTTTTTATGTCTTTTCTATCTCATCTAACATTTAGGGATATTTTTCATGCCTTACTAGGAAAGATTAAGTCTTAAGCTTCAGAATTGTGTGAGCATTCTTTAGAGAATCACAAATCGTGTGAGATATATGCGGATTAAGTTGATCAAGTTTGTTCTTTTTCTTTTTTTTTGAAATCTCTCAACTCACTTTCAAAAGTACCATACCATGCAATGAATAAGGTGAACAAAAATGCTCATGGAAAGTTACAATGATGTTTTATTAAACCTTAATTACTCTAACATAAATGATAGAAAAAAGTAGAAAAGAAAATAAAAATAGACTATCCTATCTTTATTGAATCCTTCTATATCCTTAATTGGCATGATCTTGTATTTAGTTAAAAGTTAACCTATGAAGTGGTAGACCAGAGGTCAAGAAAAGAGAACTTTACCTTTTAAAAAGTATAGGGATGATGATAAGGCTTGGTATTGGGTATTTTGCTCTAATCTATGAGGTATTAAATGGCATGGCGAAGGGTTATGCATTTGTTAGTAAGATGACCAATTCTTTGATAATATGCATAGTAGAGATTATATTTTAGGGGAAATGGTTGTGGGTAAAGTTTGGGTATCAATGGTTGAAAAAGGTTTTTCTCTCTCTATTTTTTGAATATTATGGATAAGGGTCTCTTAAACTTGGCAAATTTGCATGGTAGGCAACAGGGCTCAGTTCCTTGGTCACTGTTTGCCGCCTCATTAGTTTTTGATTTGGCAAATTCTTCTTAAATCATGGCTTGAATATTCCCTATTTTTTAAGCGACAGCTCCCTTAACGATTGCTCTAATGCTCTATAAATATTTACCATTCAATGTCATTTTTAGAAAAAGGGAAAAGTAGGGTTATTTCTTTAAAAAAGCCTAAGCAAATGATGATCCTGTAGTTAGTGTGTGATGTGATGCATGTTTCAAATACTATGATTATGATGCATGAAAAACACATATGAGTGTGAGTGAACGAATGTGATACCTACTTTAAGTAAGGTGATACTAGGCAACTAAAGTCTACATGATGAATGATACCTATTCATGCTTAGGTGAATACATGTATATGTATGTGAGGTTTGCAAGGTGGATGTATGTTGTGCCTACACTAGGCAAAGTGATGGGTTAGGATGGTCGAGATGAGCATATATGTAGATGATTTTATTGCAAATTATGTATGCTTATGGTGGTTAGGGACTAAATCTAAAACATCAGGCACATTCATGAGAACTTATACTATATGCGACACATGTTAGTACACTTATGGGGTTCTTTATATAAGATAAAGGTACATGTATACAAAAAATGTATGCATGGAAATAGATATAAAGATACATATAATAGCAAGTAAATGTGGTCATGTGAAGATACATATGAAGACACATGTAAGGGTGCATATTGACCTATGGTCCTATGAAAATAAATGTAAAGATGTATGTAAATATGTATGCATGGTTCTATAAGGATACATGTAAAGGTATACATTATGTGTAAGCATGGTTCTAAATATGCAAGATATATATAAAGGTATATTTTATATGAATGGTTGTGAGGTACATGTTATATATGTATGCATAAAGCTATGAGAATATATATATATATATATATATATATATATATATATATATATA
>CANXYI011468926.1:0-12046 GCA_948208565.1 Hura crepitans | reverse complement strand
GTTGATGTGCTTCAGCATGCAAATGGCATATTCATAATATGAAACACATGGAAATCATAAATTAAATGATCTAGCAATATGTGATGCTACATTGGTTTTTCTGGGTCACTGAGAAAAATCACTTTGGGCTAAACCTAAGGTAAATGTATGAATTAAAACATAAAAAAAGAGAAAAACTTATATTACAATACTTGTAAAATTCTTAATTTTTGGGATTTTAATTTGGCACCACCTTTTTGCTCTATAGCTGCTTATACTTCTGCCTAATCTAATCTTATGCAATCTAATTACATAAATTCTTTATCAAGAAAATCTCAAGATATATTTGGGGGAAGTAAGATGAGAAGAGAAATACATCAAAATGTAGTAAGAACACATGGACACATAGGCCCTATTTAAGCAAAATAAAATCATTCATATGAGTAATCACATTAGTCATAAATTTATTTGCTAGATTGTCATGCAAAAACATGCACTCCTACATGAAATTATAATGCATAATATGCCAATACATTATTTAATTTACATACAAAATTACAACTCTTGAATTTCGTGACTTTTATGTAATTTCAACTATGATCAATTTTTTTTATAAATTTCTAATATGGAATTTGCACCTTATTATTCTATTAAAATTTTTAAAATCAATATTTGATTGGTTTTTATCCATGGAAATTGATTTACATAAAAACTCAAAAATTCAATCATATGAATTTATATAAACCAATTTTGAATATTTATTTAATTATCAATCTCATTAATAATTAATCATGCAATACACTCACTTATGAACATTAAATAATCATAATTGACTTAATTCTGGAAAATTAAAACCATTAATCTAATTGATATTTTTACCATTTAAAAATTAAAAGTTAAAATCTATGCTTAGTCGAATTCTACTATGCATCATTTAAAATTGATTTTCGATCTATTTTAGTGAATCAATTCCAAACATTTTAGGACCAATTTTAGCAACCATTTGAATTAAAAGTGTTTTATTTCATCAACCAAAATTAGCTCATCAGTCATACCAACACAATCTAATTTAGTAGACAAAAAAATTCTTAACTGTAAATCTATATGGTCAAGAACATGGTAATAAAATAGAAATATGCATCTTATGTAAATAAAATTGATTCTAATCACTCTCAAATTTCAAATACACATCATAAACATCTCATATTTATGAAATGTTATATCTAAAATTGCAAACGCTCTAAATAATTTGAAGAATTAAAATAAACCTAGTCGAGTTTTTCATTTGTATAAAAAATCAATTAGGCATTTTTGGTTTTTCTAATTTTCATTTAACTTCAAAATAGTTTTCTTGCTATCCAAAATTAAAATCAATATTTTAAATCATTGATTTTATGATTACTTAAACCCAAAAATAGATTCAAACTAGCAAGAATTAATTTGATAATTAAAAACCAACTTCACCATACATTGTGGTAAAATCAATTTTTTCTTATGAAAAATCATTATGATTATATCAAAATCGAATCAAGTCAGATTTTGAATCAATAAAATCATAATAAACACTTTAAATATGACTTAAATTTGAGCAAAATCATTAAAATTGATAAAAAAAAATTGCATAATAGAATCCTCTAAAGTTGAATTATGAAAAACAAAATAATTAATTGATACAACCTAGCTATGATACCATTATTGGTTTTGACATATAGTTTACAATTAAATGGACTAAAAATTAAAAATTTTAAAACTAGTCCATTGGATCAATCACATTAAATAAAATTAATTAGTAGTCAAAGGCATTTAAAATTACCTTGTGTTTATTTTCTTCTTTTTATATCTAGATTTCTTCGAGTTAGGTAGTCTTAAATCATAGCACCCTAGTTAGAATGCCTCCAATAAAAGTTCACATGAGAAAAGGGAATGAAAAACACCTCTCAGATGATTGAACAAGCTATAATTAAATTCAAGGATGAGTAGAAGATAATTAGAAAAGTCAAAGAAGAAAAAAAGGAGAGCATAAATGAATTCCATCTTATACATGTAGGATGCAGTCATTGACCACTTATGAAGCTTTTTACAAGCATCATTAGGTCTTCTAGAAACCTTTTGATTTAAGTTAGATCCCTTTCAATAGATTGGTTCAAAGGAACTTATCCAACTAATTAATTAAATTGAATTCATTAAATAAGACTATTTAGCACTTTTATATGCATTAGGCCTAGTCCAACCTGGTCTAAATTACTTTTATTTCTTATCTTTTTCCATTTTATCCTTAAATGACATCTCATGCCATTTAAATAATTATCTTTTTTACGATGATATCCCTTTCCTTTTTATGTCACCTTTTAGGTTTCTAAATGAACACAATAACACAAAAAGAATTAGAATCCTAGTTTGATTAGGATTCCATGGTTTAAAGTATTTCAAATCATTAGTTCTTAACTCATAAATTTATTTTGTACAAGTCATGAGAGGTATCTAGTCAAGCATCATGACTACCTAAGTTGTTAGAAAATCAATGGTTTTTAACTTATAACCTTTTGTTGTAACTCCCTATATATATGGCCTAGAATAAAGTAATAATATAATAATTTGTGTGTGTATGCATGAGAAATTATAAAAATATTTTTGGCATATTAAAATATATTAATGTTTTCAAAAAATAATTAAAATTTGAGTCGTAAGTGAAATTATGAGTCTATACAGACCATTGGATTGGGTTTAAGTGGTAAATACTAGCCAATAGTTCCATAGGGTATAAATAGCATAAATTCATTTATAATTAATAGTAATAGTTCAAATTTATATTCTTTCTTCTACTACTTTTCTTCAACAAGTTATATAGAACTACTTTCAAAATTTTTAAAAGGTAATTTTTACTAATCCATAGCAATGTAATCTTTACAAAACCATGGCAATTCATTATGTGTTAGTTTAATTATTTTTTCTAAGTGTACTTTTATGTGTATCTATGGTGTTTTCTACTTGTGTTATAGTGAAGATGAAGAAGGAGCAGCAGATGCAAAGAAGCATAGAGCCAAAGGAAAAGCTGTCATATAAGAGTGACATGTTCAAATTGATTTACACTATGTATAATAGTATATATATAGACAAATTTGAGTTTTCCCTTTGAATTTTATCATAATTTGTGTGCTTAGGTTTTCTACATCAATTTGGTTTTAATTAAGGAAATTATATTTAATTCATTTGTAATTTGTTTGTGTAATTTATGTACTAATGTGTTAAAATTCATTAGGAAGTGATTTGATGTGAATTAGAGTGAAATTATGCAATTTTGGTACTAAAATTCATTAGTTTTTGCAATTTTTTTATAGATAAATAGGCTTCACAACTATGACCCCTCTAAACAAAACATTAGGTATTTGTTTAAATCAACGAGTCATAACCATGACCCATAAATAGGTCATGCCTATGGCCCCCTTTTGACAGCATAATGTGATTCATATATCTTTTAATATAAAAGTTAATGAATTTGCAAACCATTTTCGACCTGATTTCCTAAATGACTTTGCAAGATATTTGAGACATATAATATATGAGATTTTGGCATATATTTTACATGATTTTTGATTCAAACATAGTTGCATGAGAAGAGAACCTATTTGCTAAATATGACTTAAAGGGACTTAAATTACCAAAATGAATATGCAATTTGTTTCAATAATATTAATGAGTTTATATAACAATATGGTACATTAATTTGACTTACTAAAATAAACATGGTGTGATATGACATAGGAAGTGAACAACTATGTGATTGAGTTCAGTATATGACATGTGAATGCATAGCATGTGATAAGGTTATATCTAATTGTGTAATATGAGATACCTTGATAAAGTTGAGAACAATGTGACTTGAGGAAGCATTATGAGTAAATATGTAATTATGTGATATTTGATCTTATCAAAAAGAATGTGATAAATTGCATAATAAATTGGTAATTAATGAACTATGCCTATGTATGTCTAGGCTTTTGATAGCATTACGATAGATTGGCATGTTGATAGGGTCTTATGTACTAGTACTATATCTTTTGTGATGTGGTAGGTATAGTTGCATAAACTCAGCTTTAATACCATACATTTTATATGGCTCTTTAGAGTAATTATGATATTGCAGTAATGGTTGTGTAAGCCTCGCTTAGGCACCATGGATATATTATGAGCTCATACCATATGTGATGTGGTGAGTTCAGCCATGTAAACTAAACTTGAGTAGAATACATGTGTGTGGTACCTATTATCTAGTCTACTTTAGTTAAAGTGTACATTACACTAATTTAACTAAACCTAAATAAGATATTATGAGATATCAAAATGTGTTTTAGTTTAGCATATATGTGAGACATAAAATGAGATATGTATTAAGCCAAATGTGTAGAACCTATTACACATATTGTATGATGATTCTTGTTATGAGTTAAGCATGTGCATGTATAATATTCATGTGAAAATAATCCTAGAGGTATGTTCAAATAAGATTACTTATGGTTATGTCTAATGTGTTTTTATACTAATAATATTATTGGGTTTTATTCTACACACAGACACATATATATGTATATAAGTGTTAGTGGTGAGGTAAACCAAAGTTGTTTTTACACCACTAAGAGATTGGCTTAGTGCATTTGTTTTCCACACATAAGTTATAGGTGATCATTCATAGAGAAGGTACTACATGAAGGATTCCTATTTTTAGAGCATGCATTCATATGTTTATTTCATCATGTTTTATTGTTATGAAGACTTTTATAATTATTTTTCAATTTAGTTTCCCCTTCAAACTTTGTTAGAACAATGTTTTAAACTTTTAGATTGTAAAGATTACATATTTTATGGTTCAATTTGAATGTTAAATTGAGTTTTCTTTTAATTTTCATATAGACTTATATTGTGACGAGTAATGTGGATGAATTATAAAATGTGATAAGAATGAATAGTGAGAATGGAAAGCATACAAGTTAAAATGTTGATATGGAATGTGTTCATCTATTATATTTGGTGCCTAAATATCTAGTGGCTTTATTCATCGAGAGGAGATGCAACACATTTGGTATCTAAGCTAGGTTTTGGTTATTCTAGATTATGCAGTTGGTTGGGCTATACTAGATGTAGGGTTATGTGTCTACTGTGTGTATGTATGAGAGAGCATATGTATGAGTGTGGTATGAATATCATTGCATTTAATGTGTTAAGTTTTAGTCATCCATATAAGTGCTTTTTATAAATTTTAGGTGTTATATATCTGACAACTTGATTAGAGCTATTGAGCGAAAGGTTGAAAGCCGAGCCTTAGTGAGAAAAGATGACTCAGAGGGGTCAGTTGCCTTTAATTCTATTCTAGTGGGAGTATAAGCATAAGACTAGTAGATGATGCTTCCCACCCTGATTAAGCTCTTATGATGGGCTACAAGAGTAGTACCTTAGCCACCACCTCTGCCACCTGAGCCATAGCTAGCCTCTCGTACAAGATCTATTGTATAGATGCTCTAAAAATTCATAATGGAGTTTATTAGCCTTAAGATGGATGATTTAACCACTACAAAGTTTTAGCTACATTACATAATAAAAGTGTTTGAGTAGGTGGAGTGCATAGAAAAAGAGTCGAATTTATGCTAAGTCTCTTCTTTAGAAAGAGGCATACAATTGGTGGGTGACCTAAATAAAATGAAAACTAGCTGAGATGGTAACTTGGGAGTTCTTCTAGGTGGATTTTAGAAAGTGGTACATTAGTGAGACCTATAGAGATGTGAGGTGTAGAGAGTTTCTTCAGTTGAGGCAAAAGCAGATGACTCAATATAATTATGAAATGGAGTTCTAGAGGCTCTTAAAGTATGCAGAAGACATGTATGTGATAAAAGCTACAAGGTCTAAGAAGTTCTAGGTTGGGTTTAATTATGAGATCAAAGCACATGTGGTTGGCATCCAAATTAAGAAGTTCTTTAAGTTGATTTCTATAGCCCTTAAGATTGATGAGATTAATAAACTAACCTAGAAGTAGAGGAATAAGGACTAGAGTAAAAGGTCTTAAGGTCATATGACTGCTCCTTTCACTACTAATAAGAAGCAAAAGGGATTAGGCATTTAGAGTTATACTCAGGGTTAGAGTTAAAGTCATAGGACATTTCTAGGAGTTTCTTCATAAACAAGCCACCTTTGAGAGATCATGGGTTGTATCTGTGGCTAGCATTTACATAGCTTTGTGAATTATGTGGTAGATGCCATGGTGCAGTGTGTTAGCATAAGATTAATGGGTGCTTCAAGTGTGGAGCTATAGATCATAGACGTAGGGATTACCTAGGAGGACTAAAGATGTAGAGTAGCAGATATATAGGACTAAGGCCACTGCTTTAGTTAAAAGAAGGCTTAGGAGATAGAAGACCACCAGGGCACCATAATGCGCCACTTTTAAGATTGTTTAGAGGCTAGAGGCTTAAGCCCCAACTTGCTAGTATGCCATCCAAGCCTATGAGAAAAAGATACACGTAATGTGATCATCAATAGTTTTCTCTTTTTGATCCTCTTTGTATGATTTAACTTATCCTTGTTTCACTCAATCATATGTCTGCACTAACTTAACACATAGTTGGATATTAAAATCTAAACACCTTAAGCATGATATACAAGTAACCAATCTATCAAGCTATAGTGTGACTATGAATAGAGTGTATAACGGTTGTCCTTTAAGATATCAAGAGCACAAGTTTGTGGCAGATTTGATAGGACTACCATTTAATGAGTTTGATGTAATATTATATATGGATTAATTATATAAGCATCTAGTTATGGTAGACTATAGGCTTAAAAGAATTACTCTAAAAACTTTTGATGGTGATAAGGATGTGATTATTATTGGTGAGAGGTTAGATTTTCTCTCTAATTTGATATAAACTATTATAGCTAGAAAGTTCGTGAGAAAAAAGGGTGTCAAGCCTACTTGGCTCATGTGAGGGACATTAGTAAGGTGAAACTTAAAATTAAGGATATACCAACTATATGAGTTCTAGGATATATTTCTTGAGGAGTTACCTAGAATACCACTTAAAAGAGAAATGTAGTTTGGTAATCAAGTTTTACTTGGTGCAGCATCTAAGTCTATAGCACAATATAAAATATCACCTATAGAAGTTAAGAAGCTAAAGATTTAATTGCAAGAACTCCTAGATAAATGTTTCATATGTCCTAGTGTGTGTCCTTTAAGAGCACTAGTTTTATTTGTGAAGAGGAAAGAAGGGATATGAGATTTTGTATTGATTATAGGCACCTAAATAAGTTAACTATGAAGAATAAGTATCATCTCCCCAAAATAGATTATTTGTTTGATTAGTTGATGAAAGAAAGAGTGTTTTCTAAGATTGATATGAGGTTTAGGTATTATTAGCTTAAGTTGAAAGATATGGATGTGTGTAAGATAACTTTTGGGATGAGATATAGGCATTATGAGTTTCTGGTGATGCTTTTTAGATTAACTAACACACTTGCTACATTTTATAAACCTTATGTATTAGGTTTTTAATTTATATCTAGACCAATTTATAGTGGTCTTCATTTATGAAATTTCAGTGTATTCTAAGAATAAGAAAGCATGATAAGCATTTGAGATTAGTGTTATTGAAGTTAAGGAGAAATAGTTGTATGCAAAGTTTAGCAAGTGCAATTTTTGCCTTAATAAGGTAGCATTTCTTGATCAAATGATATCAGCTGATGGGGTGAAAGTAGACCTTAAAAATGTTAAGGATATGATAAATTAAAAGCCACTTAAGAATGCTACTATTAGAAGTTTCTTAGGTTTAGTGAGGTACTATAAGGACTTTTTGAAAGGTTTTCCCTTATAATACTCCTTTATCAAGTTGTTGCAAAAAAAATGCTAAGTTTGAGTAGAGTGATAAGTGTCAGGCTAGTTTTAAGAAGCAGAAAGAGATGTTAACTCAAGTTCCTATTCTCACTCAACCTGAGTCTAGGAAGGATTATGTGATATACAGTGATGCATCTGAGGATGGTCTTAGGTGTGTGTTAATGTAAGAGGGTAAGGTAATAACTTATGCTTTGAGATAGCTTAAGCCATATGAGAAGAAGCATCATATCTATGACCTTGAGTTTGCAGTAATCATGTTCGCCTTGAAGATTTAGAGACGCTACCTTTTATAGTGAAAAGTGTTTCATCTATACAAATCATAAGAGCATTAAGTATTTACCCACTCAGAAAGAGCTCAACTTGAGGAAAAGGCATTAGATGGAGTTACTTAAAGATTAACTGGCTAACATCTTAGTAAGGCTGATGTTATAGTGGATGCCTTAAGCCAAAAATCTTTGATAGGTATGATTTGAATAAGAATTAAGATTTCATTTAGTTATGTGTGCTTTTAAAGGTTTGATGATGTGGTATGTAGCTTTGAAAGCATTAAATATCCATCTAAAGGTTACTCACAATGGAACACTTGTAGCTAAGATAAGAGTAAAGCTTGAATTGTTCAGACAAGTGAGAGAAGCTTAAGAGAAAGATGAAAAGTCATAAAATGGTATAAGGCTAATCTAAAAGGGGAAGCCAACTAAGTATGAGTTGAAGGATGGTTAACTCATCTATCCAAGTAATTTTATGTGTGCTAGATGATTCGGAGTTGAAAAGGTTGATCTTGGATGAGGCCTATAGCAATTCATATGCTATACATCTTGGGAGTACAAGGACATACCAAAATCTTAAAGCAAACTTTTTATGGTTAAACATGAAGAGGAACATAACTAAGTATGTGATCAAGTGTTTGTCTTGTCAGTAAGTTAATGTTGAGCGCCAAGTTCCTTCAAGTTTGTTATAGATTTTGGCAATACTTGAATTGAAATGGGATAGGATTACCATAGATTTTGTAATTAGACTTTCATTAAGTTAAAAGAAGCATGATATGATGTGGGTAATAGTTGATAGAATAATAAAGTCAGCTTATTTTCTACTAGTAAGGATTGACTACTTTTTTGAGAGGTTGTTTGACATATATGTGTAAGAGATAGTTAGGATGCATGGTATGCCAACTTTTATTGTTTCTAATATAGATATAAGGTTTATCACAAGCTTTTGCAAAAAGCTATATGAGGCATTAGGCATGAAGTTAAACGTTAGTATGGCTTTCAATCCATAGACAGATGGCCAGTCGAAATAAGTCATTCATGTAATATATGAAAACCTATAAGAATGTTGTAACAATTGTGTGATGTGATATGTTATATTCAAGTTTTTAAGGATATGTTGAGTAGCTATGTTATTTAGCTTAAGGGCAGTTGGGATAGATACTTATCGTTTATAGAGTTTGTGTTTAATAATAGCTATCAAGTGAGAAGTAAAATGGCTCCTTATGAAGCACTTTATGGTAGAAAGTGCATAACTCTATTGTGTGAGATTGAATTGAGTGAGAACAAAGTTTTTTTATTAGATTTTATTTGATAAACTAAAGAAAAATGAAGGTGATTAAAAATAATTTGAAGATTGCCTTAGATAAGTAGAAGTCCTACATAGATTTGAAGAGAAAAGGCACTAATTAAGAGGTTAAGGACAAAATGTTCTTAAAAGTATCACCTTGGAAAAAATTCCTTTAGTTTGGTAGAAAAGGAAGCTTAGTCCTAGGTTTATTAGTCCATATGAAGTCACTGAACATGTTTATCCGATTGCCTATAGATAAGCTTTGCCTCATATGTTAGACAAAATCCATAACGTGTTTCTTGTGTTAATGTTGTAAAGGTACTGATTTGATTTATCTCATGTGACTTTAGTAAAATCTGTGGAATTGAACTAGATTTGACTTATGAAAAAGAACCAGTCAAGATATTAGCAAGAGAAGCAAAAGAGTTAAGGAATAAGTAAATTTAATTGGTGAAAGTATTATAGAGAAATCACAATATTGAAAAAGCCACTTTGGAATGAGTGGACACTATGAGACATCAGTATCCTCACTTTTTTTTATCTGGATTTCAAGGACAATATTACATAAGAGAGAAAGCTTGTAATGCCCCCACATATGTGGCCTAGAATAAAGTGATAATAAAATAATTTGTGTATGTATGCATGAGAAATAATAAAAATATTTTCAAGATTTTGAAATAAATAAACATTTTCTTAAAAATGAATAAGAATTGAATTTTTGAATTTTTTGAGGATTTAATTGCATAAAAAATTATTTTTGTGAGGATTTTAAGTGAAATTTTGTTATGAGCTTATGTGGACCATTGGATTGCATTTAAGTGATTAATCCAATCCATTTGTTCCTAAAGGTATATATAGCCTAAATTCATTTACAGTTAACAAAAGCATCTTTTTCCTCTACTGATTTTCTTTAGCAAGTTATGAAGGATAGTTTTAAACATTTTTGCAAGGTAACCTTTATTAATCCATGGCAATTCATTGTGAATTAGTTTAATTATTGCATCTAAGTGTGTTTTATGCGTACTTTCAACATATTTTTTTTTGCTTGTGTTATGGTGATGAAGGAGAAATAAAGGCAGGAAGTGTAAAGCCAAGGGAAAGGCTATAATCAAAAAGTGATATGTTTAAATTGATTCACACTTTATAAAAAAGTATATGCATAGACAAATTTGAGTTGTCCCTTTCAATATTTGCATAATTTATGTGCTTAACTTTTTTTATGCAATTTGCCTTCAATTGATGAAATTACGTGTAATTGGCATGTAATCATTTGTGTAGATTGTGTGCAAATGTGTTAGAATTCAATACGAAGTGTTTTGCTATGAATTAGAGTTAATTTGTGCAAGTTTACTGCTAAAATTCATCAATTTTTGAGATGTTTTCTATAGATGAATAGGGCTAACAATTGTAAGCATTTGTAAGCTATGCATGTGATCCCTCCAAATTAAAAAATTGGTCTCTAAATGAATCAGAGGTTTATGGCCATGACCCACAAAGAGATCACACCCATCAATTTGTAAATCTTTTACAAAACTTAATGAATTTGCAAATCATTTTCAACCTAATTTCCTAAAATACTTTGAATGATATTTGAGAAATATAATATAAGAGATTTTGGCATATATTTGAGATGATTTTTGAGTTTAAACATGGATGTGAGATGAAAATATGTATGCTAAATATGACTTAAACGGACTTAAATTGCCAAAATTAATGTGCAATGTGTTTCAATGGGAGTAATGAGTTTATATAACAATATGGTGTATTAATTTGTCTTACTATATTAAGTAAGGTGTGATGTGACATCAGAAGTGGTAAAACTACTACGTGAACAACCATATGAATCAATTGAGTGTATGACATGAGACATGTGAAGGAATAACATGTGATAAGGTTATGTCTACTTGTGTAATATGAGATACCTTAATGAAATTAAGAACAATGTGACTTGAGAAAACACATTGAGTAAATATGTAATTGTGTGCCAACAAATCATTGTAAAGGAGAATTTGATAAACTACATGATAAATTGATAATTAATGAACTATGCCTATGTATGTCTAGGCTATTAATAGTATTAGGATAAATTTGCATGCCAATAGGTTCTTATGTAGCAGTACTACATCTTAAGTGATGTTGTACATATAGCCACATAAACTAAGCTTCAGTATAATACAATCTGTTTAGCTTTTCAGAGTAATTGCGATATTGTGGTAAGGGCTATATAAGCCTTTCTTAGACACTCAGGATATATTATAAGCTTCTACCATATGTGATGTGGCAGGTATAATTGCATAAACTCAGCTTGAGTACAGTACATATGTGTGATACCAGTTATCTAGTCTACTTTAGCTGAGGTGTACACTGGGCTTCATTAATGAAAGAAAAATGAGATATTACGAGTTACCAAAATATGGTTTAATTAAACATGTATGTTAAAGTAAACTAGATATTAATTAAGCCAAATGTCAAAAACCAGTGATGCAACTTGTGTGATGATTTTTGTTATGAGTTGAGCATGTGTATACACGATATTGATGTGAGACCAATCTTGGAGTTAAGTTTAGGTAAAATCATATATGGCTAGCTAAGTGTGATGTGTCATTATGATAATAATATAAACAAACACATACA